>CP135539.1:3007669-3116696 GCA_032402905.1 Khaya senegalensis | reverse complement strand
AAAGAGGTAAAAAAGAACTTTTTGTTGATATATTATGTGTTCCGTAATTTTTTTTAAATTAAAAGTGATAAATTCTAAAAATTTGATACTTAGAAATAATCGACTATGTTAAGAATGACATGTTTTCAAATAAAATCAGTAATGTTGTCCCAAAACTTTATCACCTTAATCATAAAGCCATATAAAAGAGATGCCAATTGTAAAATAATAAAAAATAAATGCTTTGAAAGAAATCCAATTGAAAATAAATTGATTAAATGAGGATGGATATTGGTTTTATATGAAATGATTCTATTTACTTGAAAAAAAAATCAAGTTTGATTTAAAAATTAATTTATTTATAACTGCTTTATGTACCTATAAAAAAATAAATAACTTTTGAAATAAAAATTTATTTTATTTACTAAAAAAAATTATTTTGAAACAAAAATTATTTTAATTTAAAACATTACCCTTATAAGGAAAGAAACAAGCTTATTTTATTTTTCTTCTATGAACATTTAAATACTTTAACGGATATGATGCACAAGATTAAAAAAACAAAATTAAACAAAATTAAACTCTTTATATCATACTATAACCACATGTTTCAAAATTTTAATAGTTATAATTTAATCACAAAAAATATACAAATTAAAGAATAATATTATTCTTTTTTAGGTATGTAATGATATGTTTTAATTAGTATAATATTATTTGTTTTCACACAATTTAAAGTGGCATAATATACTTAAATGCGACCTCTCATGATTTTATTTCTAGTATTATAGATTTTAGTCCTTGGCTCAAAAGGTACTATACTAGTGAAGAAAAGACAAAATAATTATAAAGCATATCTCAATGATCAATTTAAGTAATGTAAAATTTTACAATTCATTCTCTAAAACTCAACATCCTTTTTTATATATTTTTGATTGAACAACCTAACTATAATACTATTTATGATGATCCAATATAACTAATAATATATTATTTACTTTAACATAATTTATAATATCAGAACAAGCCTAAACCTAGATTTAAATGATCCTGTACTAGTTAAAAATTAAGTGACATTCCAAAATTTTACCCAAAGGATGTGGTATTTTGTATGGTATATCTTTAATATTCTTTAAAAAATTATTGTAATAGTTATTAATCTGTAATAGTTAATAAAAGTTAAGAAATTTGTAAAAGCATAAAAAATTTATATAAAATATAATTTATTTAAAATAGAATGAAGGACAAAATGTGGATCCAAGAATAGGGGTAGACAAATTCGATTTGAATCTGAAATTCAAATAGGTCCAAGACCATCAATTTTAATTTTCTGCATTGCTCTTTTTTCTTTGCAGTAAGGACGCCTCAATGGCACGAACTTGCAGTTAAAGGCCATAAACAAGCATTATAACACTAAAAATAAGAAAATCTTGTCAACTTCAATTCTACTGATATTAAGTTGTCTTCTAAATGAAAAAAAAAATGCATCGTATCAAGAAAAACATTAAAAGATCAAGCAAAAAGGCATATTTCTAAAAACAAAGCAGACGCACACAAAGATTCAACATGATATGAAATCTCAAGCAAACCATCTCTTGTAAATGTTCTTTGAGTTCAAAACAACGGCTTACCTCCAACAAATGGAAGCTTCAAGAATTTAAGGCTAATCAATTCCTACGAACATAAAACAAACAAATCAATATGTATTAGATACAAGTGCCAAAAAAAAGAAAAGATTTTTGGTCAGAGTAGAGAGAAGATTAAAAGAGATTAAGGTGCGCAATAAGTTAGTTTTGGAAGGCATATAGGCTTTTGTATAATGAGTAAAATTTTGAATTTACTCAAGGTAAACAACTATTATTCTCAAAAGTAATGGTTAAGTTATTCAAGAAAATAAAAAAAGAAAAAAAATATTAATAACCGTAAACGGTTAATTTTTTGTAAAAAGTTGAAACTGTTTTAAGTATTTATTATAAAGATAAATTCAAACACGATAATGACAGTATAATTTATTTTAAAAAAAAATTTAAAATTAATTTTATTTTTAAAAAATTTATAAATTTAATAAATTCTAATCAATAATCAATCATAATAACTTTGAAGAATATTATTCACGTAATCGAATCAAAACCAAACTCCCTCTCAACATCACTTTCATACTTCCACCTTTAACTTAAAAAAAAAAATCGTAACATTTTATCCTCAATTAAAAATAATACAAAGATTAAGTAATATTATAAATTATAAACTTTCACTTTACTAGTTGAATATGTAAAGAAGAGATTTTTTTTTAAATAATAATTTTTTTTAAGATAAAGTCAAGATTTATCTAAAATAAGGGTACCTAATTTTTAAAATAAAAAATGTTTGTTTTAACAAGTATCACAATATGAGTTTTAGTGAATTTCAATGCTCACAAATTATAAACCCGTCAGGTATTGGATCATAAAGGAGGTTCAACAAGTTTTAAGAAATTACAAGAGCCATGTTTCGATTATTATTACTCTCCTTCTCCTTAAAAACCATCATGTCTCTACCAATACCTTAATACCTTCCATCACAACCCTTGTACTATATTTTCAATCACATTGCTACAAAAAAAAGTCAACCATTTGTTAGTAAAGCATTGAGATAGCGATTATGGGAAGCTAGTAAAAACATTGAGATAACGATCATGGGATTAAGTCGTACAAATTACAATATGGGTTACGTCCAGCATAGTTAAATAGCCAAATCAATGCTTCTGATTGTGTTCTATGATCCCTTCGGCCTTCCTTTGTGTTTTCTTGGCATTATTTACAAAGCTTTACTCGCTCGAATACACAAACTCGTATTCAGGCATTTTCTAGAATCAAATACAACCATAGTTCTTCACCAAAGCCGTTGAAACTTGCAACAGCAAGCATTTTTAGCTCAAATATGTTTTTAAGGGAATGTTGGGTTTGATTCTTGATGTTAGAATATGAGTGATGTTGCTTGATAGTCTAATATTGTAGAGAGCCTACATTAGATGCAAGCAAGTGTGTCACATCAGCAATCTACTTTGATCAAGTAGAATTCGTCACATAGCGACCATGCTTTCCATCCTACAACAAGGTACATAAACATATTACAAAAAAAAAAAGTATTTATTTTTATATTTTTTTTATTGAAAAAACCTTAATAAATTTACACTTATATTCATATTTTAGATAAACTGAAAAAGCTATCATTTATATTCAAATATTCAATTTTATTTAAATTTGAGATTAATTCAAATTTTATTTAAAAATAATAATAAGATCGAAAAACAAATTATTAAAAAAATTAATAAGATCAAAAAACAAAAAAAAGGACAAAAAAAAAAAGAAATAAAGAAAAATGATTAAAGAAGAAGAAGAAAAGGAGAGAGAGAAGAACAAATAAGAAGAAAGTGAAATTTTTTTTTTTTTAATTTTATTTTAAAAATTTGTGATAAAAGAAATTTTAAACATATAATATAATCTTTTTATGGCATGTATTATTTGGCACATTGCAGCGCAGTGTACTGCACTAAATTAAGGGATTGTATCAAAATGAAGTTGTCATGTCATGTTATGTCATTGGTTGCAAAAATTAAATTAATAAAAATGTGAAATAGTACAACTTATGTTATACAAAAGTGATGATCGAGGGAAATGGGGAACTTGACAAACTTAATAAAAATATAAATATAATAATTAATTAGAAATAATAATAATAATAATATTAATTAATGTAAATAATACTTTATAGATAATTTTATCATTTATAATTATTTCAACTTAATAATTAATTAGAAACAACATAGATAATACAATATAAAATATTAGTATATATAAAATTAATAAATAATTAATCAATAACTAAGTAATTAATTTAACTTATTATTAAAATTCAACTCTATTTATTTATTAAAAAAAATCCAGTTCAATTTAATTTTATTTATTTACTATTTATTAAAATTCAATTCATGCTAACAAATATGTCTTCATGGCGTGTTTGGTTGGCCACATTAAACTGTCCCAATTGCACTATTCACATATAATCTAAATTCCCCTATCTTTGACAGACAAATGAACATAAGTGACCCATGCCCCCCTTCCCGGTCACTTCTGCATTGGTCAATGTTTTAATTTTTCACATTAAAATATCATAACATTAATATAATAATATATTTATTAATAATATAATATTATATAATGTAAGTATCTTGTTATTGATATAATATTATAATAACATAGTAAATAAAATAATATATATTATATAATAAAATATATTATTATTTTAATATAAGTTAAATAAAATATAAAATAATAATAATAATAATAATAATATAAAATATTAAAATAATATTTTATTTGAAATAATAAATTCAGTACCTTATATATATATATGCTAATCCATAATAATTTATTACAATAAAATTTATTGGAAACAATAAAATTCAGTACATGTTATCAAACATGCTTTAAATGTTTAAACCAACCCCCCAGCGCGCCAGTACGTTTGGACTTTCATTTCTGTGGTTGACTGACCAATTGAATTCCAAACTACAAGTCTACAAGCTGGCAACTCTTGGACTTGCGATGTCAAACAGGTTGGGCGATCAAAGTTTGGCCCACGACGGATATGTGAACAGTAACACCCGACCTAAAGCAAAGCCTAGTCGCAAATTCGAGCTTTTCAAAATTTTTTATATTTATTTATTTTATTTTTTTTAAAAAAAATTTATGTGTTAAGATCAGGGACTAACTCCAATCCATCACAGATCATGCCAAGTCTCATTATTTTTTGTACCGGGCTTAACCCCTAAATACGTATGGATTTTATTTTTGCAATCGATGGGACTCGCTTGACACATTTATTTTGGAGCACCAAAGAAAAACTAATGGAGTCGTGTCGAAGTGTTTTAGTTTTTCTGGTAATTCTCTCCAGCTTTGAAGCCGGCTGCAAATTGTCATCTGGTTACAATCACACGCATCGGAGGGTACAATAACAAGAGAAAAAAAAAAGAATAATATATTATCTTTCAAGGCTGAGCGGAGACCCAAAACTTATGTACATCCTCGCTTCGACTGAGGGTATACAATAAGTATGTAACATCATGATGTAGAGGAGTATTTCCCTTATTCGCTTTTAATAGTATTGGGTACATCGTATCACATCTCTGTCGCATTGGGTGGGTCAAAGGGTGCGTGTGTTAAGGTGTACAAAATAAAACGGCATGAATCGGAAAGTAAAGTACGGTGGGTATTATTGTTATTATATAACTTGTTGAGAATGTTTCTCCGTGACAGTGGATTCTGATTGGATAAAGTTGTTAAAAGCAAGCTAGTAATATGACCAGCCAGCATTAAATGATTTTTGGAAGATACTGTTACGTCACGGACGCCCGTGACCGAATAATTCAACAAAACATCACATATATTATAATGCTGGACATTCAAGCAGCAGTCTCTTCGTTACGGACATAATATCAACGAGTCCGAAAGGTTTGTGTAAAGTACTTTATATAAAATATTTCATTAAGTGCTTGAAAAGAAAAAAAAAATTGTACACAATTGTTGTTTACTTTAATAAGATATTTAAGAGATGCATAATAATAAATTATTACATAATTCAGTGAATTAGTTATAATTAATAAAAGGGGTTTTGGATATGACTGATAGTCGTCGCTCGCATTAATTTACTACGTATATTTTCTCCCTTCATTTCATGCTCTTCTTTGTATAAACAAAAACTAAATCTTGTTTTAATTCTTAAAATAGAATAACAACCATTATGAAATAAAATAATAATAATAATGACAATAAAAATGGGTTGCACGAACTATGACCATGACGGTAGAGAGTTATTCTAATTTACTGAGGAATATGACACGCGCGAATGGGGTACTGGATAAGCCTTTTTTTTTTATCGTCCGAACGCTCTGTAGGACTCAAAACTCTTTTCAGATTTTAGACCCACGTTTAAAAAAGAAAAATAAAGGGTCGCGACAGTCTGATTCTGCGTTTTAGTCCACGGTTGAGTTTCTTTAGTTAACCCACTCTCTTAAAGTCTTACAGTCTTGTTAACTAAACCCTTGCCCCGTTCCTTCATTTGCTTTCCTTTGTCTCTTCTCTTTACCTCCCGTTGTCTTCTTCGTCAATAGAGATAGATAGGGATAACCAAGATCACAAAAAGATGCCAGCAACACCAGGTTTTTATAATACCATTACGTGTCAATTACTTGTTTCTCCTAGTTATGGACAAATATTTTCTGGGTTTTTTTTTCTTGTTTCTCTTTCGCATTTTGTGATTTTATGTGATCTTTCTATTTGTATATTAGAAATTCAAGGGAAAATTTTGATGAATACTTCACTGATTTTACAGGGGATCACGAGGGTCATGGAGTTCACTTGTGTCACCAATGTGGATGGCCATTTCCAAACCCACACCCAAGTGCAAAACACAGGCGTGCTCATAAGAAAGTTTGTGGAACATTTGAAGGTTACAAACTGGTTGGCTCCGGCTCTGGCTCTGAGGTTCATTCTGTTGCTGTTACTGTTTCTGATGATGATAATCTCTCTGATGATGATCGCAATACCCCTAGTAACTACTCCTTTCTTAAACTTCGGCTGTATTCTTTTTAAGAAGAAAAACCGTAGGGAAAAGTTTATGTTTAGCTTAATTATATGACTGAGTTATCGGTAATTATTTTGATTTTTATGGTTATATTTATTCAGTTAATATAATAATGTATGTGTTGTTGAATATGGCTGTGAAAGGTCCAAAACCTACAGAAAAAAGTCATGATGAGAAGGATAATGTTGGAATTGGTGAAAGGTCGAATAGATCTGAAAATGAGGTGTTTTCGGATGCTGTGACAGAATTTCCGGAAAGTGTTTTTACAACTGGGATTGAAGAACATCCAAATAATGCTAAAGTAACAGCAACACATGTGGAAAAGAGTGCGGAAAAGAATTTTACAGTGTTATACTCTTTTAAGGATACTGCAGTTGCTGGTAAGATTTTAATGGGAATAGGCAATTTTATTGATATCTGCTCTATTTTACATATTTTAAATATTATTTGGTTAAATTTACTTCATTTTCTGAAGTTCAATATTTTTTAATGAGTTATAATTGATTGTATTATAAAATCATATTATCTTTAAGTGTTGAATTGCATGGCCTTGTATGAATCAAGGAAATATTTTACCTTAGCAAATGGCAATTGAAATTGGAAAGGATTCATAATCTTATGTCTGTGAACCGTAGCTTTATTGTTATTCCTGATTGTTAAGGTAATTTTACAGCTTAAAGCAAGCAGGTCATAAAGGCATATGGCAGCTGAAGAGTTTGGTGATGTATATATGTATTATGCCTTAGTTTATTGTGCGTAATTGGTAGGATTTGACCATCATATCACAATCAAAAACTTAAATGCTGCTCTATGTTTGCATTACATACTGTAATTTGTAATTGGTCTCCTCCATTACCTTGATCTTCTTTATGTTTTTCTCAAAGACTGAGGAGATGAAATGCTGATGTTCATTTTCTTTTGAAAATTGTATTTCCATTTGCTGGTGTTCTCCTATAAGTTTTTATTTTTTTTTTAATTTCTTTTAAAATTACTTTGCTTTATATCTTTTTAACTATATTTTATTATTGAAAAATTTCTTTCATTTGTGGAGGCATTCTTTATTATTAGAATTGAAATTTCAGTTAGTCCTCATCTGTGCATTTAGATACACGATGCATGTGTGGATTGGAAGATGGTAGAAGTGGCTTTTATGATTTTTAATTATAGAATTATAATTGACATAAACCTTTTGAGGGTTTTTTTGTCCTTATTTTTGTTGTATTTTTTTTTCAATCTACAGAATTTGTTTGTATTTGATCATATAATTTTTTCTCAATACCATCTTCACTTGGGAATTTTTATGTGGACTCAAATCTTTATTGCTTTTTGCATTTTCTGTGTTGTATGTTGCTGAAGGACCAAGAAAAAAGGTTTGGATTTAGTTGAAAATGTCAGGGTATGGAATTTTATGCTTTGAAGACTTGTAAGAGTCAAAATAACTATCATCACACTTGGGCATTAGGATATTTTGTAAAGTGATGTGTAAATGCCAAGCTTGATGAGTGCTCAATTATGGTGGGAAAAAAAGGGAATACTAAAATGCATTAAACAAAACATAGTGGACTTTAATTTACTAGCTTCGATGTTAAACTTGATAGAGATGTGAACTGAAGACTACCATTGTGGCTGTTAGGATGGGTATATGATTACAGGTACTCCAATACTTTTTACTTGTTATTCGACAAAGTTGAGGGCTATAAAGGACACGTTTGCAACAATACTAAGACATCAAATTTCCAGAAACTGAGAGAAGACACAATTGTGATATAGAATGGAATTGAAAAGAAAATATGGAAAGTCACAATTAGAATAAATGAGATGGAGAAGCCTTTATAGATTTCAAATATATATCAAGTCTTTGATTTAGACTTGAGGATGATTTGTGTATAGATGGAATTGCTTTGATCCACTTTTTGTTTCTGTTGTTTTGACATCACTTATTTATGTTTTATAGTTTCTATATATATGAACTTATGTATGAGTGTACTTACCTCTGCGGGATCCAATGTATTTAATGCTCTTACTTTGACTCTTTACAACTCAACAATACCTTTATGTCACATCTACTATTATGACTTAGCATATAATCATTAAGTGAATCTATTTTACAACTCATTCTATAATTATTACGCTCTCTTTGTGTCACATTACATATTATAACTTATCATACAATTATTACATTATTTTATGTCATATCATTCACCAATACTTTCTCTGAGTCTACTACGATTCCTTCTTAATCTGTGTCATCATCGTCATCTTAGTCATCTTTCTATCTTTGGGTTTTGATCTTCTTTCATAGTTATACATTTTCACCATAATGTAAACTCTGAGCTATTATTTCTGATAGAATAGGTTTTTATAAAAATTCAAGGTTTAGTAATCCTTAATCAATTTTCATAAGCTCTTGTAGCTCTGGCTATTCATCTTCCATTTATGGAGGCGATGTTGGTGGAATGATTTTTTTTTTCCATCCTTGCCTTTTTAGCTATTTATGATAAAAAATTTTTATTTCCATTTCATATTCTTCATTACTATGTATCTGTTCAACTCTTATTTATTTTTTATAAAAAAAAATTTGATGTGAAATTTACATTTGGAGATAGTGAACTGTATCATAACTTGGTTGTTCCTTATAAACTTTTGCTAAAACTAATTTGGCATGTAGATAGGAACCCCACAGAGAATGAATATTATCCTAAACATGATTATGGTCTATTACCTTTATAAAAGATAATCTTCTCTAACCATTTCATCTTTTCCTAAAATTCTTTAATCTATACTAACTATAGTACTGTGGATAAAATAAAATCAACTATGTAATTTTAACTTTGAAAGATTTTCAAATAATGGAACAAATAACCTATTAAACTATCTTCTTTTTACATATCTTATGCCCCTTTGAATCAAGGTTCAAACAAAATTGCAATAGGATACATATTAACCCATAATCAAAATATGTAGTAGATAATAGGATGTACTTCAAATATCATATAATATCCCCATCTTGTTTGCTTTTGACTAAATAGGTGAAAATTTGTTACTTTGAGCAGATTTCTCTCTCCTGGTATCATACATTTTTTATCCTTATGGATTTGCTTACACTCTTACTGACTCAATAAATCATAACGATCATATTTTTATGATACCTTGGGTGGAGCAAAATTCAATATTTGGAGGGTGATAAAGGTAAAATTGAAGTTCAAACGTTGCTGGTCCAAAAGTTTGAAGCCTGGTACAAAGAACTGTTGGAATGTTGTGTAGATGTGCTTAATAAGTTTTGGTCATGAGAAAAATATTTTATTTTCCTTCCATACAAGGAGCAATGGATCATACTACATTAGACAACATTGCATTCGAGAATGCCACATGATAAAGTGATAAAAAAGATTGCAAGCAAGAGATGCAAACACTTTTGTATCTTAAGTTTATCAGACCTTCAAAGTCCTACTGGGCCAGCCTAGCATTTTATGTGAACAAGTATTTAGATTAAGTCCATGGAAAGAAAAGATTAGTGAATGACTATAAAAAGCTCAATGATTGCCTATAAGATATTAGATATCCTAGACCTGGAAGAACTCATCTATTGAAAAGAATAGCATTTGCTAATGTCTACTCCAAGCTTGATATGAAGTTAGGATTTTGGCAGATTGGCATAAAAGATAGGACAGGCACAAAACAACTTTTATTGTTTTTCATGGACATTATGATTGGAATGTCATGCCATTTGGATTAAAGAGTATTCCATCAAAATTTCAGCACAAAATGGATGGTCTAAAAGCCCATATTAGAATTCTGTCTGGTATTCATTGATGATGTTCTGAATTTTAGTCCAGATGCTGAAAATCATGTTAAACACCTTCAACAGTTTAAAGCATTAACATACAAGCATGGTTTGGTGTTATTTGAGTCAAAAATGAAAATTGGTTTTTTTTGGGACTCCATATCAAGAATGGCCATATCATTTCTTGGCTACACATTACTAGAAAGATATCTCAATTCACAGACGAGTTGTCGAGTAGAAAGTAGATACAACAATTCTTAAAAATCATCAATTATTCAGTGGATCACATTCAAAATCTTTTAAAGTTGACAAGCCAAATATCAAAACACCTGAAAAAACATGTTTTTATCATAGTTGACAAAAGCAACAAAAGCTGTAAAGCAATGGAAGGAGAAATGGTCTTCCCTACATTCTTTAGAGATTTTTGATACATGATAGTTCATCCTCCAGACTGAAGCAAGTGATAATATAAATTTGGCTAATTCTCGGAAGCTCAGCAACACTATCTTCTTATCATTCTTCAAAGAGGTTCTAGCCATGGTAAAAGAAATAAAAAAAGATTTCACTTCTCTCTCTCTCTCTCTAGATTCATTTGTAGTTAAAACATACTACAAATACCTTCGAAGTTTACTATGAAGAAGAAAAGGAGAAATGCTAGGTCCTTGGCTAGTAAGGTAGTCCGAATCCTTATCCAAATTCAAGTTCAGCATCAAACATATCAAGGGATCATCCAACACTGTTGTAGACTTCCTCTCACAACCAGTCTCAACAATCACTATGGCCTCCAATTCTAGAAAACGTCCTAGTGGACGGTTCAAAGAAAGGAAGGAATATAAATATAATCATAAAAGGCTTTGATCAGCACTTCCTCCAAATCTTTAAAGACAAATATTTGAGTTGGTAACAAAATGCCTAGACTATTCAACGTATGGCAATCTTGTATTCCACAAATTATGGGGTCTCATTAACATGATTGAAGGAAAACCATATATAAGGGCAGCTTCTTGTCATCCTTTTGAACCATCACACTATCCAAAACAAATATATGAAACAGGTTCTTTAGTTCATCCATGGTTTCATCATGTAGTAAATGAGGAAACAAGAGGGAACATTATGTGATACGTGAAACACATCCTATCGCCTATTGCATATTTAGATTATATGTTAAATGCGTCCTGTTATAATTTTGTTCAAGTTTGACTCAATTCATAAAAATAAAAGATACGCAAAAGAAAGATGGTTTGATAGGTTATATGTTCCATTATTTGAAAATCTTTTGACGTTAAAATTACACAGTGAATTTCATCTTATCCGTAATACTATAATCATATTAAAACTCAAAGATATTTAGGCATAAAGGTATTAGATCACAATAATATTTAGGATGATATTCATTCTATGTGGGCATGTTGTTTTTATGACAAACAAGCATTAGCAGAATTTTATAAGAAACAATTTAAGTTATGATACTTACAGTCTACTATCTCCAAATATAATCTTTATATTAGATTTTTTTTATGAAGAAAAGATACGATTTGGACAAATATATAGTGATGAAAAATATGAAATGAAAATGTGAAGTTTTTATCATAAATGACTAAAAAGTCAAGGATGAGAAGAAGAAATTAGCCCACTAGCATTGCTTCCATGAATGAGTACAAAAATTTATGGAAGTAAATTAGTATTATCAAATCCTAAATTTTTACAAAAATTTGGTCTATCTGAAACAATGCTTCAAAATCCCTTGGTAAAGAAGAAAGATTATAGGAGGAGATCAAAACCTAAAAATAGAAAGATGATGATGATGACACAGACTGAGAATGAAGCATAGTGAATCCAACAAAATTATTGGTGAATGATGTGATATAAAATAATGTAATAATTATATGGTGAGTTGTAATGTGTGATGTGACATAAAGAGAGTGTAAAATTATAGAGTGAGTTGTAAAGTAGAATATCTTCCTAATTGTATAGTGAGTCATCATAGTAGATGTGACATAAAGAGAATGTAAAATTGTAGAGTGAGTTGTAAAGTAGAATCTCTTTCTAATTGTATAGTGAGTCATAATAGTAGATGTGACATAAAGTTATTGTTGACCTAAGAGAAGTTAGTTTGAAATACAAATTTACGGCTTTATGTGCTTACCCCAGGATTTAAAATATTATATGAAGATTATAATTGTTGTTTGTGGAATTCAAACCAATTGAAACTTATTGTGACCTCTTGTATGGATAATGTACAGAACTGGCTAAAGATTTGAGTCAAGTTAAGCTTTAGAATTTAAGTTGGTGTCTTGTTGGCCAATTAGTTTTACAATAGATTGTAGTCAACCAAATGCAACCTTATGCCTGATGTTTTTAAAGGCCTTGAACTTTTAATGACTGTTTTATTTTGTTTTTCTGTATGTTTCTTTTTAATTTTTTCTTTGTTATTTGTCACATGCCATTATGCTGAATTATATCAAGCTGGTTTAATACCCGTTTGAGGGAGAAAAACAGGAAAATTAAGTTCCCTTGCAAACATGAATTATTTCTAAACTATATATTGGAAATCTTGTGGTTAAAGTTAGGGACGATTTTCAGTTCCCTGTTATTCTTCACAGAGTCAAACCGTTGTGTTCAGAGAATTTTTGAGCCAAGCTTATATATTCTGAAACTAAATTCTTATTTATTCATTTTTAAAAGGTTTTGTTTTTTGGAGACGTCAAATGCATCTTGATAGGGGTGGGGTTGTCTGGAGAATGATTTTCATCTTCTAATTTTATGACACGATACTATAATGTTGATTGATAAATTTGATAAAAGTTTATAGCAAAGATGGATTAACTGCATAAAAAGGTAGGCCCACTAATTAATCATTTTAAGCTGATTGGGCTCCAAAATTGTGAATTAAATTTAAGAGCTAGGCTTTTAGCTTCTTTCCTCCATAATGAGTCTTACCACATCTACTTGTATCAATGAAGTGTAGAAGACCCTAATTACATAGAAATCCTTATCTTTAATCAAATAGGAATGCAAATGAAAACATCCAAATAGGAAACAAATTAAATTAAACAAAGCATGTAATTTCATAACTATCATCCTTAAATCTAAGTTTTGCCTGAAGGTTCACTAGTAATTTAGTTTTTCTTTGTTGCATCAGACAATACCTTACCACTCAACAAGGTACATGGATAGTTGGAAGGACCATCATTTCTCCTTTTGGTGATAATTTTTTGGGGAAAGTGATTTTGATAAGCATATGAGTGATTGAATTGAAAGAAATTTTTAATGCAACCTTCCTTTTAAGAAACTCACTTAATGCTAGACTAGGTAAGAACTCTCTGAATCTTATTGGTTGAAGACTTTACAACCAATGTGTTTAACAGATCTCTTGTCAACTTTATAATGACTTCCATTAATAACCTTTTGGCTCTTCTACTGTCTAATTAAATTAGTATGTGACTTGGGGTATTTCACCAAAATCTTGCTTGTCATCTCATCTATAGACTGCAAAAGATCATCTTTGTGTATTATAACTAAATTACTATGTGATTTAGGGTATTTCACCAAAATCTTGCACGTCATCTCATCTATAGACTGAAAAAAATTTAGCTTTGCGTACTGTAACCTGGCAACAGTGCCCACTTGTTGATTTTTCATCTTTCAGCAAATACTGTCTATGGACTAACTTCCTATGACTGATTGAATTTTATTGAAGCAGTCTTGAATTTGTCACTCAATTGGTACACCAAAAATCTGTATTCTTGTTTGATCATTTTTTCATGTTAACTTGATAACATTAAACTTATTCGTTGAGTTAACAAAATTCTTGAACAAAAGAGTTTTAACTCTTTTTGAATTTTTTAATTGCATGACTACTTTATTTAATGGCAACTGATACAAAATTGTTGTAGTAATAGATTACAACTGAATAGTATGGAATAGCTGGATTATTTGTTTAGATTGTTTCAGGTTAACAGTAAGATTAACTTTTTTGAGGGGGCTGTCCTCCAGTTAATTGTTCTGAGAGCAATTGGCTCTCCAAAACCAGAAATTGGGTTATAGTTTGTTTTCAGATGAAAGTAAGCTATTCAACAACTATATTTGCATTTGTGTCTCTGTGTGTGTATGCATGTATGTCTATTGAATTAAAATCCTCAAGAAAACAGAAATCCTGGCCCCAAATCAACTAGGATTTCTAGTTAAAATAAGATAAGAAATAAAAACACTCAACATTTTATATCACTACATCATTGGATTCATGCAGTCCATTTCTGCCTCAGTGATTAGTATGAAAATACTAGTTTTTCTTTCACGAATTTTAATAAATTACTTGTTTAAGAGTAAATTACAAAGAGCTGTGTTTGGCACATAAAATGGTATTTTTGGGCTGATGATATAAATCAAAATTGTAAGCTTATATGGTGATTATTTTGACAATGCTATTTCTATTTTCATTCAATTATTATACATATATATATATATTTATATATATATAATTATTAAACCGTGCAGATATTATTAAACCATCAAGTAATTCAACTGATAGCAGTCAAATGCAAAATCCTGAGGTTCCTGAAAATGCAACTGTTTTGCCACAGAGTAATCTGGAGTCTCAAGTTCATGCCTCTAGCTCTACTGAGGAATCTGCTGTGATTCTAACTGATGATAGAAGTCTGTCGGTATGTGATTTCCAACCTGTGAAACCTGAAACATCAATGTATGTTTCCCAAGAGAATAAGGTGATGAATGCAAGTGATGATGTGAAAGATGGCTTGATGACATATGTTGGACAAGAGACTGATGTAAAGGGAAATGATGTGATCAATTCAGAAAGCAATGTAGCTCCTTTCTCAAATAGTGAATGTCAGGGCCAAACATCTAAGGCACAATCCAAGTGTCAAGAGATGGAGAAAACTTCAGATCCTATGTCAGCTGCTGAAGTTCTGTCAAAGGAAGAACAGGGAGCCGAGACAGCTTCTAAGATGTTTTCAGGGGATCCAATGCCTAGACTTGAATCTGTTGAACTTTTAGGTGCTACTGATATTGCTCAAAACAAGGTGGGTGCTGAACAAGGACTAGACTTAGCTATTTTCAATTCAATGGAGGATTTTAGTGGAAAGGGAGAAGGGAATGAAAATGTACATGAACTTTCTGTGCTGGCTGGAATTCCTGTGGTAGACCACGCTGAGAGTATGCTTGAAGATTTTAAAGATTACAAGGGAGTGAAATTACACGAGGCTGTGACCTTCAATCCTGCTGAACTAAATAAAGAAAAGAAAGTTAATGATGAGGATCCTGTTTCTATGGAGGATCATGCTGGTGTACGAACGATGCAGTTGAGTGAAGTTGGTAAGTTCTCCAGTTCAGATATGAATGCTGTGGAAGATATTGTGGTCAGAAATCCTTCCACTGAGGTTAAAAGTGAAGAGTCTAAGGTCAAGCTCACTACCATTGGAGGATCTGATGAATTTGAAACCCTTTCAGCAGCTGTAACGATTGGGATGGAGCAAAGCAATCCAGTTAGCTCCATAGAAAAGCAACATTCTGATGTTTCTGACGAGTCGTTGCATGTATGTGTTCAGGAAACTGTTGTGATGGTCTCACATAACGTGAATCCTATGGTTGCCTCTTTGGATACCACTGTCGTTGGCCTGCATGACAATGAAAATCACAAGAATCCGGCAATGGAAATGTTTGATACTGGGAACGACAAGAAAGAAAGGGTTATAGAGGAAGATTATGACAAAAACATGATAACAAATTCTGACGCAGCTACTAATCTTCCTGAATTTCAAGTCAATCCAGCAATCAATTCAAGCAAAAGTGATGATGCTGGTGATCATGAAAGAGGTAAAATTAAAAAATGTGTTGCAGTGGGAGTCAAAAGTAAGGAGGAAACTTCAGGAAAAAAACTTTTATTCAGAATAAAAACAGCTTTTGAATCTGATAGCAATCTTCACGAATCCCAAGCTATTGATGAGGATGTAATGGATGTGTTTGTGATGAAATTACCCAAAACTAAGTTGACAAACATCAATGAAGTTTCAGTTACTCCAAATATTTCAAAGCATCTCGAAGTCAAAGGCAATGACAAAGCACCAGGAGAGTTTAATGATGAGCATGGCAGAAACATCGACTCACTAGAGAGAACTTCAGAAGATCATGCAACCAAAGCTTCTTTGCTTTTACCATCAGATACTGAAACTTCATTGCTGCATTCTGTTGATGATAATCATGTCAGAGAGCACAGTACAGGACATTCCGGCATTGATCAGTCTTCACATGGAGAAAACAATGGTAATAACTTTGTTAAACATCAGTTCGGTGCATCTGCAATTGGTGTTTCAGTTGATTCATCAAGCCAAACTGATAGTTTGGAAGGCAATTGGGGTTCAGTTTCAGGTACACTTTCACCTCTCAATGAAAAATCTGGCTATTGAGAATTCTGTGTTGGCTGGGTAAATGAAAGTTTTAATCTAATTTATTTAACTCTAACCAACCTACTTTCTGAATGTGATTCTGGAAGATTGATCAGTACTCAAAAATTGAATATCTTACTTTTCTTACTACAAGTTGATATGATATGATTATTCTTGCACATCTGGTTTAACTTGGCAACTTTATTGTAGAATGTTACATATATACATAGTCCTTGTATAAATAGATTGATCAAGACATCTACTTTTTGTTAAAATCTGGACCTGCAGCTCTTGATCAAAGAGAACAATATGTTCAACCCTTGATGTGAAGAATTGAATTTGATATTTTTGTATTCTAGAGACTTTTGACTTGAAGAGTTAATGGTCTGGATTTTAAGAAAATGCAGACATATCCACATGTGATAATTTATGTATTGGTATGCATCTGTTTCACTCATGCTTTAAAGGATATCTTCTTATCTGAGATGGCCTATGCTCATAATTGCAATTTGTTTTTGACCAATGAACTCCATAGAGTATTACATAGTGGATCATTAGACATTTGAGGAATGCCCACTTCGTATTTTTATGAAACCACTCTCTCTGTTCAAATTTGTTACTCCTTATCGATGAAGGACAAAAAAATTTAATTTGATTTTAAGCCCAAAAGTGCTGCAGTGGTTTCTGAAATTCGGTCTTACTGCTTATTTTGATCATGGCTCAGTGCTTTCAACCCAATCAGATATACCAGCTGTTGTTGATTCTGAAACTTTAGCATCTGCAGAAGCAGAGAAATCAAACTCAAAGAAACTAGAATGTGTGGCCGAGAGACAACATTCGGGAAAATCTGATATTTTTGAGGCACCATCATTCATGACATTGGTTGAACCTGGAGGTGGGCATGATCAAAAAGGTGCCACATCTGATATCGAGACGGTACAAAACATAGAGCAGAAGCAAGCTCCTTCGCAAGCTGGTTGGTTTCCCTCTCTTACTCATGTTGTGAATGAGTCACAAGGGAGAAAGAAGAATGAAGAGATTATTGCGAAGGTAACAAACAGGAGTACTGGAAAGCAACACGCTCCTTTGAAGACTCTTTTGGGTGAGGCAAACCTTGAATTGAAGCCAAAATCACCAAGCCCTGAGGAGAAAAAGGCTCCTCCTGTAAATCAAAAAGTTGATAAACTGGCAAAAGAAAATAGTGCTTTTTTCACATCAGCAGGCTCATTACCGGGTCCTGAAGTGCTGACTGCTGAATCTGCCAACAGAGATACTGGGAAAGAAGTGAATTCTCTTGCAAGGTATTCAGCAAACATTAAGAGAGAGAAGAGGAAAGTAAAGGGGAGACCATACTGGGTACAGTTGGTCTGCTGCTCGTCTGCAAACTAGGATATCCTAAGTGTTTCGAAACATAAATATGTCGGGACAATGAAGAATTGAGGCGACCTTTCACTGCACTATAGTTGGGTGCTCTTGATCTCTGGTCATCGTTTGCTAAGCTTCCCACCTAGTGCTTAAAAGGTAGATTTGTATATACATACGTATGCTGGTTATCTTGTAGGTTTATCATTGAATGTTCCAGTTGTAGTCTTGTTATTGGATTTATACGTGTGCTGCTGCAGTTGTGATAATTTACGGCATGATTCATATTAGTGAATGTTAAGGTAAGGTTGGTTTGTTGAGAGAGGTGACGGATTTTATATTATCCTTTGTTGAAAGTATCAAATGGGGGGTTGCTTGCTCTTTTTAGGAGACCTTCAGGCATTTTTAAAAATTTAGAAAATTAAACTGTTATATAGACAACTATTTGAGGCTTATTGAATATTTTGAATGTACAAGGGCGTTATTGTCAATTTGTCTAAAATATGGAGGTATAGATGATGTAATTCTTTCTTGTGCGGTTTATAACCCAATATGCTTGGTGGTGGATATGTTGCATGTGACATTTGATTCATGTATTTTACATTATTATTCTACGCAGCTTTTGGATTTATTATAAAAAAATCGTTTACATAAAAGACTAGTAAATAACATGGACTAATTTTTCTGTAATGTATTGTCATGTATTTTCTGTAATGAACTAATGGTTGGTTTTATGATATCGGAGGACTGATTTTTCTGTATGGTCTAAAACAATAATGGATAACATTATAAAAATAGTTTGTGTAATATCATCGATTGTGTAATGTATTGTAACGAATTGATTTTTCCGTGTGGCCCTTGACATATAATTTGGAATACTGTGTTTACCTTACTCTTGTTGTCACACAAATTTCTTTTTTTTTTTTTCCAAAAAAAAGAAAAAGAGAACACAAGAATTTTGAGAATATTTTATTGGAAGTATTTTATTGGAATGTTTAAATGTTTTTGGTCAAATAAAACTTTTATTATTGTGATTGAGTCTATCTTTGTATAATAATTAGTTTGTATAATAATTAGTTGAGATTAAAACTTCAGTGTCTCATTTAATAGTTTAAAATGAGATTTACATGTAATCTTTAAAACTAGAGAATTTTATCATACAAAAATAATTTCTCATTAATCCTATAATCTTCTATAATCATAGGGAGATATTTGATACAAAATCTTTTAATTAATACAAATCTTCTAAAAGCATCTAGAAAAATAGTCTCTTTGTTCATGACTAATATATCCCATGGACTGGGAAAAAGGCTCAAGGCGTTACATTTTTTCTCATCCAATAAAAAATGGACGTCCTTCTTGGGTTTTTAATGGTGTTTGCAAACCTTGTCTCCAAACTACCAAGGTTATCTTGAGTTCTTAGCTTGCTTCGTTGTCATGCAAGCCCTCCCCTATATTCTTCACCTTAACAAAACACTCACGACTCAGCAGATAATTAGATATTGGAACTGTTAAGTCATCAAGGATGATTTTCGTTTCCTTGTCGCAAGTCGCCTTGTCACCCAAAGGTGCTTGCTTCGGTTTATTTCGCTTAACATCATTTACATTACTACAGTAAAGCTTCAAAATAGCTTACAGAGAACACCAAACACAGTTTAAGCCTCAAGAGTAATTCCACCTTCGATGACATATTTCCCACCTCCTTGGGAATCAAAAATGACCCATGATACTTCTGAACCAATCCCTTGTGTAACGGACATGGGAACTAATGTTGGCGCAGTTGGTAACTCGAACGAACTGTGATTGGTGGACTCTCTCTACTATAAATTATAGGAAAAATATGCCGCGTCGAGTAGTCATGCCCAATCATGTTGCATTTGACCATGTAACATTGTCAGTCATATCATATCGTATCTGAGTTTATAACATGAGTTTTTATATCACATGATATCTTATAATACATGATTATGCGTATATGACTTCAAATATGACAATGATTTTATTGTAAAATTAAATTTAGAATAATAGATGAAGAAGAAAATATAGAAAGAGACTTGTTTATTTTTGTTTTTTTTTATAGGTTATTTAAGATATTTCTAACCTCAACCAATATATTTGTGTAAACAATTTAAAAAAAAAAAAAGGAATGTATATACGAGTTATTTGTATATTTTTAAAAGATATTTAAATAAATTAAAATACATAAAAAAATTTTAAAAAAATTTCTCACTTTAATTATTTAACTGGCCTGAGTGAATTTGTTTTCTTCAAATTCCCATAGCCAGAAATATGCCATCCTTCCTTGCAACCAAAGAAAGTTAAAATGAACAAATACTTTAAATAACAAGAAAAAAATTTTAAAATAATTTTATTTTAAAAATTATTTACGTAAATAATTAATTTCAAAATATTTTTATCAATATGGTCAATTTTATTCTTTTTCAATAATTTTATTCTCATTAACCACTTTTATTTTTTTAAAAAATATATAAAACATACTAACATAATATATCACGCTAGGTTAGCGTAGCAAAAGTAACTAGCGTGATACAATATACTAATGGCAAAAACCATTGGCGCTCTGCATGATTTATTAAAAATTATAGTTAAAATTTAATTTATTAATTAAGTATGATTGATTATATCAAAAAAATTAAAATTATTTTATTTAAAACTAATTGACAGTTAAATTAAATTTTTTTAATTTAAATTTTGCTCCCAATTTTTGCCACTAGCGTGCATAGTGTGTATTTTAAATATAAAAATATAAAATAATATACTTAAAAAACTATATCTAAACTAATAAATTTGAAAATTTATAATTTCAAAAAATTGAAATTAAATTTTAATTTATTAATTAAGTATGATTGATTGTATTAGAAAAACTAAAATAAAAATAATTTTGTTTAAAATTGGTTGGAAGTCAATTAAATTTTGTAATTTAATTTAAATTTAAATTTTTGGTCCAAATTGACACTAATTGCGGTGCCTTTTTTTCAATTAAAAAATATAATATAATATATTTATAAATTTATATGAAAACTAATAAATTTTAATGTTTATAAATTTTAAAAGATTAGTTTTTATTTTTTTTAATTAAGTATGATTAATTGTATTAGAAAAATAAAAAATTTAAATAATTTTATTTAAAAATGATTGGAGGTTAAATTAATTTTTCTATTTAATTTTAATTTAAATAAACTTCTAATATTAAGTTTTTTTAACTTAAAAGGAATCAATTTTCTAAATGATAATAATCAAAGTTAGCATTCAAAAATATAGTTTTTGATACTTTGAAAAACATGGATCCTAATCAAAAAATTTAATTAAGAAAAAAATAATTTAATAATATTAATTTATCAACTTAGTAAGGTTGAACTAATATTGGTCATACATGTAAATAAACTTTAAAATAAGGTTATTTTTAAAATTTTTCTGAATAAGAAACATGGCATGGAGGTGAATAGCAAAAGATAAGTTGGAAAAATTTTCAAAATAATCTTATTTTACAACCACTTTACCAACTTGACTTGTTTTAAATCATTTTTACTAAAATAATTGATTCTTTAAAATTAAAAATTTTGGCAAATTCCTGACAATAATAGAAATAGTAAGTTCTTATCAATTTTCTCACTCATTTTTGCTTGATACCATGAATGTATGTTGTATTTGTGTTGAAAAGTTCAAAATTACTCAATTTGGGAATGTCAAGCGAAAATTGGGGATATGACCATAGATTTGCGCTCAATCTAGCTCTATGGAATGCATAGTGCCCTACAAAACCAAACTTAGTTTAATGGAATCGGATAAATTTTTTTGAAAAAATTTCAATTAATTTTTTAAATAGTCTAATTTTTTAAATTTTTATGAAAATAAAATATTATTATTTTTTTAATTTGTTGTTGAATTTTTTTCTAATTTTGTATAAATAAGAATTTAAATTTCATATAAAGTATGCCTATTTAATTTAGTTTTGTAAATATCTTATATTATTTTTTAAATTTTATATTTTTTAAAAAAGTATATCTTATACTATTTTCAATAATAATAGACTTTTCATATAATTTTAAAGTGTAGGGAGAAATGGCATGCCAATCATTAAAAATTCCTATATAGAAACACTTTTATGCTAAACCAAGCTAAGTTTCATGACACAGAGTGATATAAGTAATTAGAAGGAAGTTGGTTGCAATGCAAGTCAAATTATTCTAACAAACTTATCTTGAACATTTTTTAGACATGCAAAAATTTTCATTTTGCAAGAAAATTCATTCATCATATGTTACTACTTGAAGTACATGCAGATGACAATAATAATAAGATTTGGCTCCTCATTGACGATCATAGCATTCATTTCTTAAGCATGGAGTTTAGCTTCCTCATCATTTTGGAATTTTGCCACTTTAAAGCTGAGGATGTTGTTGAAAGTACTCAATTAAGAGACAATTATTTCGGTAGTCAAATAATCATTATGTTTTTGGACGTAGACAAGTTTTGTGGTAATCTTGATCTTTTAAGCATTTTTGACATTGAAGTAGTACAATTGTCACTATTTTACATGATGGAGAGGTTCTTGTTTGGAGAGGAAGTAAGAACTATGTTGATTGCTAATTATTAGATATAATGGATAATATCAACTAGTTCAACTCTTATCCATAGGACAATGTAGTGTGGAGATATATTTTTGAGTATTTGCATTGTTTAATCCTTGCACAATATAATTTGATAAGGATGCATTTTGCCTTTTAGGTATTTATTCTTAAATTAAACACATAAATTGCACTTTAGATTTAAGTACTTAACAATAATTATGTTATATTGTTTTGCAGTTGAAGATCCACGAAGTTGTGTTCAATGCTTAGGGTAATATGGTTATCAAAGTAAATAATGATTTACTAGTATTTGAAGGCAAAAGACCGAGATGAAGCATGTTGCCAAGAAGTCTATACATAATCATTTATTTATGGAGGATTTGGTAAATGTCTTAAATTTTGTTTAACTCAATCGAACTCATTGTGTCATAAAATATTTTTTTATAGATAAATAACCATTATATTTCATACAGCCACTTTAGGTGCTTTTTGTATTACAATAAGAGTTGGAAGAGTTAGGTCAAAAGTATGTTTAGTAATTACTAAGGATCAATGGGCTCAATGCTGTTTATAGGGCTAGCTTGTTAATTGTGGCAGTTGTCCGCTCAATTGTTCATCACGCAATTCATGATGACCCTAATGTAGAAAATATTAACATCAGTGTTAGCAACATATTTGGATTAGATACACCACAAGTTTGTTTTAAAGTTACATGTTTGTGTTATATAATAAAATTAGATTGGTTGATGTTTGACATAATGTATTAGAGGACACATATCAATTAGGGTACACATTTTCACAGTCATTTTTGCCCTATATTCCTTTAGTGATTCTGCCCTATGATCCCCTCAACATTTTTGCCTCATGATCAATTGAGACAATATTGCAATGAAGATTTTAGAAAGGATATAATGTTATGGTGTGATTTCATATTTGTAGATATTCAAAACCTGAGATAAGCTATGACACATAATTTTGAGAACCTAAATAACTAGATGACAAAGAATTCTAAGGTCTTTAAACAAGAGGTTTTAGAAAATATCCACCACTTTCTGAGAGAGGTGAATATGTTATGTAGGGCCATTTGGGAGTAGATTTAGTTGTCCAGCCCTTGAGCCAAAACTAAATTGCTGACCATAGGTCACCTACTAAGTTAATACCTTAAGTACTCATAATTAAATTGTATTATCTTTATTTTTGTCAAGCAATAAGGCCCCTATAAATTAAAAATCTCATTAAATGAGCAAATATATTGAATAAGGGAAGCACATGGCATTAATAGATAACCACCATGTGACACCAAAAGGCATTCAAGATAAGACCATGACAATGCATCATGGGAGTCTATTTGAGCAAGTTTACACTAAAGGTTTGTACAAAAGAAGCCTATACAATAATCCTTTAGTACTTTTGTTTAATGGTTTGTATGTTGAACACTTAGAGCGATTAGTTAACTCGAATGCATGTATAGAAACGTATTCAATCACCATGATGTTGAATTGACTCTGAGGTATTCCAAACATAGATTTAAAGCTTAAAGACATTGAAAGTGATTGATATGACATGTAACGCTTGTCTCATTATTTTCTTAGCACATTGATGAGTATTTGTATCTAGTTGCTTAATGACAACCTTTTTATCTCAATTTTATAGACAATATTCAACCAATAAATACAATTGGAACAATTCATATATAATATCAAATTTTAACTACTGTTATCCACAAATAGTATATAACACAATACATGAATTAATAGCAATATTGTAAAATATAATAATAGGTAACACAAGTTCGTAAATTTAAAATTTACAATCACTAAAATACAAAATTACCATAGGTAACCATGATACATCGAATTTCTGCATGTTGCTTAATTGTGTTCATGCTACTTATAATGTGAATAACTCGAATGACCTCTTTTTCACCTATGAATAAGATGCATTGGTTTTTTAGTAAATCTATTGGAACGTAACCTCTCGACAGTTTGACAATAATGGATTGTACCTCTTATGGAACATTCCAAAAACTATTCTCTAGTTTGATGAATCTCTTTTACATATGTTATAACGAGTGCACCATTTTATAATAGTCTAAACAAAAATTCCAATGACAACCTTGAATGTATCTAATTGCTGCATGAACACACAGTAGTTGTTACAATTGAAAGTGCTTACATTGACATGTTTTATGTTAAGATCAACAACCACATCATCTGCCCCACCTTGAACCTAAACGCAAAACGAGAAATAGGGTAAATAGACATGATCAAAAAAGATGTATCTTCTTTCTTAATTTTATTTTGTGCCACTTCGGTTAGGAAGTTTTCATCGTATTTAAATGGTTCGTCTCTCGTTTTATAAAACTAACGACATTAAATTACTCATATCTAATTTGCCAAAGTCACAATTGGGATAGTATATGCATCTTTCAATAATGCAATTATACTCTTTACAATATTGATAGTCATTACATTATAGCATCGTACTGAAAAATAACAGTGGGACACTTATAAACACCACCTCCTATTGTAAATAATTTGCTACATCTAATATATTGATTTCAATTTGTCCATGTGTTTTTTAAGCTTTCTTAGAACATATACTTTTTAAGTAATATAAAATTTCATAAAGAAAGTGTCTTTTTTTATGAATGTTTATCTTATATTTGGCTTCTAGGTTGCCTTTAATATAGTAAGCACAAAAATTTGAATGAATCGGAAAATATTTTCCTTATACCTATGTGTATGTTATCATGCTGGTTCAATACAAACACCAAATAAGATACACTTTCAAGTACATCTCATAACTTGACTAAGAACTATTCCTATGATGCATCATTTTTCAAGTCATCCACACCGAATGTCATAGAGTATATTTGATCATTCTTATAAATAGTGGCTACTATAAATAATAATTTTTTTATACTTACTTTTAAAAATGTCTCATCAATGGCAATAACAAACCAAATGGATGAATGAAAATCACAAATGGATGGGCCAAGTGCCACAAAAAAGTACAAAAAATGATCATCTTCATCCATTTCTTTATGAGCTACCATGCCAAAATTACTAACTTTTAATACATGACAAATTACGGCGATAGTTTAAAAAATTTTGCTAGATCCTAACATGCCAATCTACATGTTTTTTTCTTGGCTACCTATACCTTGTAGTAATACACAAGCACTCTAAATTCTCAATTTATGTTATCTTAGATATTTATTGGGGTATAAATCCTATTAGGGTCTTAAAATTTATTTATAAAATTTTCACCAATAAACTGATTACATACTTGGCAGAATTCCTGTTATAATTAATTGTTTCAATAACTATAGATTGGCTCAATCTATTTAATAGACCAATATTCTTTAATTTTGTTCATGTTAGTTACTCTAACTTGCCATTTATATCCATCTACTATATGCTTTTCTTCAAAATAATCTATTGTGGACTTGGCAATCTTGAATTGAAAATGCTTCTTCAATGTCATGATACTTAATACATCTTGTAAATCATTCTTTGAATTGAAAATCAGCCTAAAACAAATGTCACTAAAACTAGAAATAAATAATGCACTAATACTTCATGTATCTTGTAAATCATTATTTGAATTTAAACTTAACCTAAAACAAATGTCATTAAAACTAAAACTAAAGAATGCAGTTGTGATTGAAAAAATAAAGGTGGAATTAGAATCAAATACTATAAATAACTTGATGACCCAGGCCTATTCTCTTGAAATGCTAATGAGCTGCTTCTTTAACTTGGTCCTTATTATATCATGAGGAATTTATGAGAGGTCTTCACTGCATCACAAAGATTGTCAGGTATGTTAGTGCACTACATGCAAGTTAACTATTTAAACTATTATGTGTTAATTTCTTATTACCTCGCTATGGAGAATATACTTCATAAATTATGGGATCAACACTATTTTTGGTGAAGAGGCATGTTGTATAAAAAATATGTGCGGAGGTGAAAAATAATCTTGAGCATGACTAAATTGATTGCTCCCCAAAAAAGAAACAAATAGTTGTATACGAACATCAGGATTGACAATTTGTAAAAGAAAAGTACATGACATTCTACAATATGTAATAACTATGTGCTCTGCGCTAATGTACAATGAACTAAATTGTCTAAATTCTAATCTTGTCACAATTTTTAAAAAAGCATATACATGACAGTCATTAATTATATCAACAAAACACATGGACCATGTATTGGCTTATCTAAAATCTATTTTGATACTAATTATGAATTTTGGCAAATCTATATGTGTGCACTCTTATATTAATTGTAGCAATTATTCATAGTCATCATAATTTTTATATTCACCAATGTATTTCTTAGAACCATCATCGAATGTAACCCACGATCCTCCATATTTAATAATTATTGGCAAATCATCTAAACCTGTGTAAATAAAAATAAATAAAACACATTAAACCATTAATAAATTTATTTCACATTCCTAACAACTAATTGTGTACATAACAAATAAATTATTTATTTTAAATTAAAAAATAAGTAATAAAAAATTAAAAAATTTCACATCAAAATAATAATAGTAATAGTAATAATAAATTTAAATATTAATAATTTAATACATAATTAATTTATTATTTTTAAATTAAAAAATTAAAACATAACATATCGAGCACCTAAAGGGCTTGATATGGAATGCTCTTAGACACTCGACAAAGGCCATTAGATATCAAGTGCCCTTAGGCACTCCATATCGAACACCATTAGGGCTTGGCATCAAGTGCCATGTGGCACTCAATGTGGAGCTCTCTTGGTGCCTTTTTAGGATTGATTTTTCACAATAATTTAATTTTTAAACACAAATTTAATGGATCTATGAAACAAAGCTTAAATATAATATATGCAAATATTGATTCATGATGTCAAGCGAAATGAGTGAAAAAAAAGGAGAACTCATTTTTTTTATGCTTGCTAGATATTTGCCGAAGCTTTTGAGTTAAGAGAATGAGATTCACTGAAGTTTTTAAATTGGGAGAATGAGACTTGTCAAAGGTTTTGAGTTGAGAAAATGAATTTTGATTGTGTTATTTTATGATTAAAGAAGTGAGTCATATAGGGGTTAATGTGTATATAAATTTAAGAAAATGAACTATTTTAGTAAGAATATTCTAAACTATGACATGTTGATAAAATTTTTGTAAAATAAGATCATTTTGAGAATATAAGTTTGCTATATGAATTGGAATAGAGAGTGTAACATCCTTTCATAATCTCATTTACAAACTTAAACCAAAATTTTTTTTCAAAATAGGCTTTTTTAATTGTTGTTTTATAAAATAGCCATTTTCATATTTAGTTTTCTAAACAAGCCAATGTTAGGATATGTCCTAAAAACTATTTATATTATCAGTTTTTAGAATATTTTATCTTCTATATAAATTTATTTATTGATAAAAGAAAGAGTTCTTTATTCACAAATTTAATTTTTTTCTTTATTCTGTAATGCGTATGAATAAAATATATTTGTAAATTATTCAAAAAATTTATTTAATTATTAAATAAAATTATTAAAGTTGGCTTCTATGAAAGCGATATTGAATGGGTAATGATGTTGCATAATAAGTATACTAAATACTTCCAGTGAATATCATGTAATAATATTAGTACAGGTAATGTGAAAGTCACGTTAGTAGAATATTAGTGTGAATTAATAGTTAGAGAACTATTTTTTCGAACATGACTACACAACGATAAATCACATAGTAATGCATACAGTCAATGATTTATCATATAATTGTACTAGTATATAATGTTATCTTTTAACATGAGATATCACAGTCAATATATAAATGCACATAGTTCATAGTGTATAACTAAAGACTAATTACATTTTGTATGATAAAACCAATTTAGTCATATATTGTTTACATTTGAAAATAAATAATAATCAAAACTAGATCTGTTGGCTCAATATATATAGGATCAAAATTTTTGCTAATTCAATTCAGATTTGAGTTTCTTAACAAATATTAATAAATAGCTGAAAAATAATTTTTTGATCAAAATAATTAAATGTCACACAAAAGAGTTCATAGTGATAAGTTCAGTGCATATTAATCGATAGTTTGTATTGATATCGGTGGTTTTGACATACTATAGACTCTTATTCGATTAAAATTGGATAATAAAAAACTTTTACCCACGCCGTATGTATGATGGGGATGAAATTTGATGAAGTACTGCTTCATTATGATTTAGGAGTTATAACACATTACTAGATGTTAATTATAGTCATTAAACTTTTAAAATATTTGATATCAAAAAAGGTCGAAACAAGTTTATGAGTGCTTCATAGTGAACCTATATAGTTATACCAATAAATCCAAAACAGATAGAAAAATTTTAGTAAGAGAAAATATTATCAATAAGAAAACTAACACTTTCGAGATAATATATAGGCTGAAATAAATATATATAAATATTATATCTATTTATGAATTTTTTAGAGTATTTAAAGAATTTTTTTAATTATACATTATAATATAATTTAATGTAAATTACATGACCTAACTGATAATATAGATTATTAAAAAAATTAAATGTAAATTATTAATTATTGAATAATTATAATTAAGTCCTTCAAATTTTACTTAATTATTTATTTAGTGGTTAAGTAAATGTAATTATGTAAAAGTGTAAGAACTAAAGTATAATAAATGATAGTTATTGAATTATTACCATTTTGTCTTTAATACATATTTCTCTATAAAGGGTTTAGCATATAAAGGTTAACTTTATCAAATTTCATAAGATGAAAATTGAGAAACCTAACTCTCTTTCTCTTTAGAACTTGGGTGGTGTAAATTGTTGGGGTTTCATAAATTTGAAACCATTTTTCATCAATTTATCAACCTAACTAGGTTAGAAACTCATACTTGATTGGTATTTTCATCATATATTTGATATATATTAAAAGTGAAGATTTTTTTAGGTTGGTTTATAGCACTTTACACATAAATTGAGTAGAATATAAAATTAAAATAAGAATGGTGTTTAGATAGTGTTCAAACTCAAATTTTGGACCTTTACTTCCAGTATTCATTATAAATAATGTTAAATTTGATGCCTTTTTGAGTACAAACATTAATTACTTGTTGGTGTGTGAAGGATTATGTTATGATATTGATCAGCATGGACTACATAATTAATGAAGATCCTTTCCATGAACTTAGCATGAAAGTTAGTAATAACAGTGGTAATTTACAACCATTTGCTTCTTCTAGTGGAAGCAACCAAATTGCTTCACAGACAATACATCTAACAAGTCAATACAAAATAAATGCTCAACATTACTCTTCCTATGGGTATCATTTACTACTGCATTGCCCTCCACTTTTGCTGAACGAAAACGATTATGATGGATATTCTCCATATGATAGTGAACTTTTATGCAAGAATCAATCAATGAAGAACCAATATTGCACAAGAAAATTATAAAGAAGTTAATGTTCATGCTGGTCCAAGTCAAAAAAACAGTGCAAATATTTTTGAATTTAACATTCAATCATCATCGACCTATACAAATATGTTGTTTTCAATTCCACCATTGTTCAACACAATGATAACTAATGTAATTTCAAGCTTTCATTGGATGATGTATGTGTTGGATATGTATTCAATAACAAACAATAGTTACACCAAGATTTGAGTATGATGGCACTAAAGAAATATTTTTAGTTTAAGGCCAAACAATAATTCAGTTTGAAGCAAAATGCATGATTAATGATGTAATTGATGAGTTGGGGGAATTAAGACTAATACAAATACATATTTTCACATTACTCATTTGGATATATTTCACAATTATAAACTGACTTATTGGAAGATGGACATTGCTAAGCAAGTAGTCAACTAATCGGAGAAGTAGTAAAAAATAAGTTTGCAGACTCTAGTAAAGTTTACACTCTAGGAAACATTTAGAAAGAATCATTTGCAAAATTACCATTATGCTATTGTGTATTAAAAGATAAAAATTCAAGTACAAGCTTATTAAGTTGTTTTCACTTTTGCATTTTATAATTTAGGGTTTAAATTAACATGTTTTCCATCTTCTCTAACCAAGTACAATCACACATATTTAAATAGATGATGATGAGAATTACATATCATTTTTTTATGGCCATTGGTGCATTGATTTGGAGTTTTAGTTCATCTATCTAACCGATTGTTGTCATTAATAACACCTTCTTAAAGGAGATATATAAGAAAACTATGTTTACAGTGACAATTATTTTATAGAATTGATCAAATTTACCCATTAGCCTTTAGGGTTAAGGATTTTAAAAATGACAAATCATAGGATTGGTTTTTTCTCTAACTTAGAGAAACACTTGAAGCAATATCAAATTTGGTATTTATATCAAACTAGCATAATAGTATTAAGAAGAAGATATGCACAATTTTTCCTAAAACCTTGCATGATTTTTATATATACTATATTACAGAAATGTGAAGTCAAAATATAAGCTAAAATCACGTAAGACTAATGAATTTATGTTGGATTATTTTCTTGCAATGAAGGCACGCCAAGTAGGTAAGTTTAATGAATATATGGCAAAATTACGAGTTTTGTATGTAAAAGTAGCAAATTATTTGGAGACAAAATTTGGATTTCACAAGTGGGCTCAATTTTATTTTTCTATCCAAAGATATGTCATGTTAACCATAAACATTACTGAAAGTATTAATGCGTTGTTAAAAGACACATGAACCCTTCCTATCGTTGCTTTGGCCAACTACATTCATTTTGTCTTACAATATTGGTTTTATGATAAAAGAGAGGCAGCTGCTAAGTTGAACACTTACCTAAACGACGTGGCACAAAATAAGATTAGTGAGTAAAAAAAGTTGGTGCATACAATGATAGTCAATGTCATATCCTGATTTGAGTTTAAAGTTAAAGATTAAGATAGTCATTCGATTGTGAACTTACGAAAAAAAAAATATGTAGTTGTTAAGTGTTTGATCTACAATAACTATCATATGCACACGTTCTTATAACAACGAGATATATTTGAAGTAGTTACAACCATCTTTGTTTACATTTTTACATAAACAATGCATTTATTATGGCATATGTTGATCTAATTTACCATGATGAGTGTGAGTGGGTCCTTCATAATGAGATACCAGCCATTGCAATGAAGCCACCAATAATACGTATTTGACTGATCAAAAAAATTGCAAATGCTATTGATGAAAGGAAATGTTGCTCTAAAGACGTGTTCTGGTTGCAAGAAAGTTGAATATAATCAAAATACATGTCTAAATATTATTACTCCTACTAATTAAATGTGATGTAACTAACACATGTACTATAAATATCTTAAATTTTGATGTTTATATTATGGATCCTTAACATATATAATTTGCAGTGATAATAATTTTGGATGTATTGTGAATGTATTATTATTATTTTTTGGATATGAAAAATATGTGGGATTTGATTATTATTTTCCAAATGCAGCATTTTTCAATATTACACAAAATTTATCAATTTTGCACCAAATATCAAGTTACTGGGCATAAACACTCTTATTTTTCAAAACTTTTTTTCTTGAAATATGATACTCTAACATTGGATTTTAAAGAAATCCAACAAAGTATCTATGGATATATTTCGCTTTCACATTTTGTATATGTTGCGCTAACATAAGCAATAGCCTCGTCTATTCAACACTACTGAACAAAAAACATACTACTCATAAGTTATGTTACCATAATAACTACAATATGACAATAACAATATTCAAACATAAAGAAAATTGTAATTTTTGAATGTATAAATTAAATGCAATAACAAACCCAAAAAAAAAAAAAAAAGTCATATTTTGTCACGTACATTTTGTCCATTATAATAACTTTTTCCTTAAGCGTGGTTGCTTTTCTTACCATTGTGCAACTTAAGCAGTGGTATAAATAATAATATATTATAAATCTTGAAGGATATATATTAAAATGCTCTAGATCATCTATTATGTATAGCAACTATGTGTCTACACTATACCGAAATCCATTGCCAAACAATAGCCACTCAAATGAGTAATAAATGACAACTTCACGACATCAACGCCATCCATCTCATTGAAATTGAATTCATTGTATATATTATCTAACATAGCAAGCTAAATCACCCCACCTCCAAAATGTTTGTCTCTAAGCTAGTAATTATCATATGTCTCCTTTAGATAGCTAATAACTATCATGTGTCTCCTTTAGATAGTAATCAATCTTTAAACTTGTGATCAAAGCAAACTCCCACCGAGAAAACCTAACGATGGTGCCTCCCATGAGAAAATATAACTCATTGTCATCATTGTTACTTGTTTCGACCTCCTACAACATCTAATGCACAAGATTACTCAAGAAATGGAGAAATCCAATATCAATAAATGGCTCAGAAAACTTTATATATTGCATTCTTTATTTCTTTCTTTCTTTCTTTCTTTCTTTCTTTTTTTTTTATTTTCTGTATTCCCACATGTATGATAATAGGGTTGGATAGTCTTGAAATTGGCCGCTTATAAAAATTTTAATTTTTTTTTAATGACTTCACCATTTTTTCCTACTTAACATCAAGTCATAAAAGGGATCAATTGCATAAAGTTATAATTATTATAATTTTCTAAATATGACAAATAAGTATCCAAAATTTTCAAATATCAAGAAAAATAAAAATATTACAACATCATCATACCCACATATTAGATTGCATAAATTTAAAAGTATGTTTATTTTTTAAAAATTAATCATAAATATTTTAAAATTTATAAAATTTTATATTTTTAAATATAAAACAAATAGGTACTAAATTTATTTAAATTATAATAAATATATTGAAATAATAACAAATACGTAATCCCGAGCTACTATCTTGAATTTCAAAATTATCAACAATAATGGACTAAAACATAAAAATTATAAAGTTTGACAATATATTTTAAATAAATCTCAAACATTTAACAAATCTTTTATACTCATCCCCACTCCTTCTCCCACTTAGCATACCATTCTCCCATTTTTGTCCAATTTCTCCCATTTTCTACAATTTTAAATATCCTTTAACAAATTTCTGGCAACAATATCTCCAAACATAAGAAATCAAATAAAATACAAACAAAATTTAAATCAACAAAATGCTTAACATACAACATACAACACCAACAAAATACAATCTCATAACATTTCTTCAAGCAAAATTTTAATTTTTTCTATCACCCAACACCATTTTTTTTTATAAAATAATACAAAAATAATAATCAAAATATATATATACAATGAATTAAAATGAAACTCATATAAATGAATATATTCCAACTTTAATATTTTTTATCTATAATTTTTTCCTTTTGTAAAAAATTGGATCGCCAGGAAATACTTGAAAAATAAAAAAGAGAGAAGAATGAATGAGAAAGAAAAGAAAGAGTTTTTACATTTTTTATTAAAAAATTATTTTGTTTCATTAAAAGATTATTTTGGTTCATTTATATATTTTTTTGACCTGTTGAATAAATAAATTATAAAGGAGACCAATTTGATAAACCAAAAATCAAAAGTGATTATTTTAAAAGATTTTCCCTTGCACTGATCATTTTCAACAAAGACAAAAGCAACAATAGTCATTCTTCTTCTCTGAAACCCTAATCGCAAAACCCATTACTTATTCTTCTTTCTCGTCAGTTCCATCACTTGACGATAGACACGTTACCCTTCTCGATGAGAGCTGCCATGAACACCAAATGCTCAATGATTTGATTCACAGACTAAACCACAATGACTCGTGCCCTCTGCAAATTCTTCAACAGGATGAAGATTGGACCAAAAATCACTTCGGAGCCATCATCAATTTCAAAAATTCCTCAAGGTCCAATTAAATTCTCCGGGTACTCTGTTTTATATGCAACCCAAATTTTCTTTTGCCTACATATGTTAGTGATATCTTGCAAAAGCTGAAACTTGGGATGTTTGAGAACAGGTGTTTGATATGTGGAAAAACATTGAGAAATCACGAATTAATGAATTCAACTCTCAAAAGATTGTGGGATTTTAGGTGAAGCGAATTTGATGGAAGAAGCTGGATGTGCACTTGAAGAAATGAAGGCTTGTGGCCTTAAGCCTTCTTTAGAGATTTACAATTTGATAATTCATGGTTATTGCATAAATTGGAAGTTTAATGATTCTTTTTTTCTATTAATGAGATGAAGGAAATGAATTTGCTTCCAGAAACCAGTACCTATGATGGTCTAATTCAAGCTTATAGGAAATATAAAATGTATGAAAAGATTGATATGTGCTAGAAGAAAATTAAATTAGAGGATGTTATCCTGATCATATTACTTGTAATTTGGTTGTTCCATAGTTTGCTTTAGGTGGTTTGTCAAAAGAATGGAAGGAGTATATAAAAGCATGCGTTTGAAAAAAATGGGATTGCAGTCCTTTACTTTGGCTATAATGCTCAAGGCTTACATTAAGTTTATGATGTTAGATGAGATGGAGAAGTTTTATAAAAGGTTATTGAATGGGAGAACTCCTCCAAAGGAGGACCTGATTAGGTGATTGGCCAAGGCTTATATTAAGGACATGTATTCAAGACTAGATGACTTGGAAGATGATCTTGCTTCAACAACTGGTAGGACCAAGCTTAGTGTCTGCATGTCCTTTCTCATGGCTGTCTTCTGAGTCGAAGAGCATGGATTTTGTTGTGCAGATGGAAGATGCAAACGTTCTGTGGAATGTAACTAGTGCAAACATTATTTTGCTAGGTTATTTGAAGATGAAAAATTTCAAGCGCTTGAGTCTTAACTCTCTGAACTGCCAACTGGATGTGTGAGACCAGATATAGTCACAGTTGGAAAACTATTTGATGAAAGTAGTATTGGGTTTGATGGAACTAAGGAATGGCTACCTTTATGAATCAGTAAAGATCAACACTGATCCTTTGGTTCTTACTGTATATGGGAAGGAGCACTTCTTTCATGACTGTGAAGAGGTATATACATCCCTTTGAGCTGACTGCTAGAGAAAATAAGAGGTGAACACAGATCAGAACCTTGTTGATGTAGTTAGTAATGGAGGACAATTGAAGGCGGCTATGATCTCGATTGACTGAGTTTCACAGGTCCTCTCATGATGCACCTGAATTACATCTTTCAATTTGTATTATTTGTAATTGCTTGATGGAATTTGAGCTGTTTTTGTGCTATGATACTGTAAAATATTAAAGGAAATCTGCTGGCACCTCCTTTTAACCTTTTGGTGTTATAAGAGCAAAGACATGAATGTTTAAGATCATTCAAAAGTTAATGGGGTGCATTTCTTTTATTTGTTGGTGCAATCTAACGAATAGAAGTAAAACTAAAGTCAATGGTCCATACTTCGTGATTTCTAATGTAAAGTATTTGAAAATCTGTTATTTATTTTTTAATTCTTGGCAATACCCATATTGTGATATTTTACACTAACATGTGTAATTGATATATTATAATTAATACACATATGAAATATAATCTCAACCAGCTGCCACAAGGGCTTTGAAGGAAGCCAATTGCCATTACCTTGTTAGTAGCAGCAACTGGCTTAAGATTATAATGGAACGGATAGCCAATTTGTGAATTTACCATCAATATGAAAGCTCTGGCTTGTGTGTGTATTAATTACTAAGCAGATAGAAGCATACTCACACAACAATATTTGTGTCCGAATGTATGTACATATGTCTCAAGAACACGTGTATAAACCTACCATGTTTTTAACTACCAGTAGACTCCAGTACAAGTTTGGAGATTTGATTCTTGAAAGTAAGTGCCTTGCATGACATCTACCTTGTCAGGTTAGAGTGCCCTCAAATAAACAGGAAGCCAGGAATTGTAGAGCAAATAATATGAACTAATTACATACCCTTAGCTATGATCCTCTACTGTTAGTGCCCTAAAGAACATTTCTATTTCTTCTAACAATCCTTTGTCTCCATTTCGTAATCCCCTATAATCCTTATCTACAGAAGACTGAGATGACATTAAGTGAATAAGATACTCACGTACTTCTCCCAAATCATCCATTGAGGTAAACTTCTTGTCCGCATGCTCAGCTCTTTGGTCATTTTGAGTACTGTTGGTACATATATATTTTCTGCATGCCTGCGTGCAGTACCAGAGGGAACATAATGTTAAATCGGACAGCATTGTATTTGACTTATATCCTGGAAACCATTCAAATTACTGTCTTAAAAATAAGACATGGTAACGAGAAGTGGAAAGATTCTCATAAGAAAACCAAGAGGACAAGGATATAAGAAATTTTTGTTCTTTATAATATAGGCAAATGAATTTTCTTTCAATTTCAGATCTTAATGATATGAAGCTCCATGAGTGTAGTAGATTAAGAGAGGAACAGCTCAAGATAGAGAATCAAAATTGTCACCTGGAGCACATGACTGAAATTATCAATTTGCTCAGCCTTCAAGAGCCCAGAATTTAGTAATTCTCGAAATAGAAGTACCACTTCAGCGCTTAGATTACCAGCCCCAAGGTTTCCAACTATACCAGATATGCAGTGATCATCAAACACAGTTCTCATCCACCCAGGAATTTTGTCATGTTTTAGCAATGCAACAGCAACATATACAGCAGGCTTGTGATGATTAAAGAAAGATTTTGATGCTAAACATGGAATTGCCAAAGACATTGCTGTCTCTTCTACAATCAGCCTGCACCAATAATTCTCTGCAAGAAGTCTACTTTCTTGTAAATCCAGCTTTTCCCACCCTAATATCATTGATAAGCAGAGCCCGCAGTTCATTGCCACTCTAATGTCACTATAGAAAACAAGGCCTTCTAGCACAGCCATTATGGACATTAGGAAACAAATGGAACATTCCACCTCTTCACGTTCTCCATTCTCCTGGTCTGATAATCTGGTGAACAACTCTAATAGGCAATATGAAGAGACAACCTTGATTAAAGGAGACCCAAAATGCATGAGCCTGCACAAGTCATGGCATCGGATGTTGATAATCGAAAGAGATTGCTTCATGTTAAATGGATCAAGAAAATTCTGCCAGTCCACAGCACCTGGTAAAATAAAGGGAAAACTAAGGCAACAACGAAGTTAGTTTTTAGAAGTTGGAATCATAGAGGAGGCATTCAACTGAGGCACTTACCTTTTTATGGAGAAGTAGTATAGCAACAGCACAAATATTGGACATTCTCCGTTGCTTGTTCCCTCATCATAATCAGTCAAAGCTGGTCCCTTACAGCAAGCAGCATCAATGGTGCTATTGATAGTAGAGACCAATGATGTATTTAGAACTATGGCTTTTGAAGCTTCTACAAGTGCATTGTTGGTGGAATGGTGCATGATTAAGGAAAGAATGCTGATTACTAGTAGATTTTCCTGAGTCCAGCTATACAAAGCAATTGTGGAGATCAAGTACTCAATCAACTACAAAAGCAGCAACAAAGGTTCTATAAGTTCCCAGGATTGATGAGCAAATTCAAAAGAGAGAGTTATAATCACCTTCATAGTTATCGCAAGCCAGGCTTCTTCACCAGACCCAGAAAGTACTTCTGGATGAACTGAGCATAAAATGTTAAACATTAAAATTGAGACGGCCTTGAATATGTTTGAGGAAGAAGAATAGCTTGAACTGTTGTAAAGAGCCCTGATTGCGTTTCCTATGCCATGCAAACACAATTGATCTGACGCAGCGGGAAAGATGTTAATGGCAGTTGCCATGAAATTCACTATTGCTATAATATCATGTACTTGGCCTTTTTCCTCTATGAGCTGTATCAGTAAGCATACCAAAAGCGAAGCTCCATGGTTATCTCCCATTGCCACTAACTCTGCAATCACTTTTTCATATATAATCTCACTACTTCTCCCATGTACAACATCTGTCGCATCTGAGCTATTGTTTCTGCAGAATTTGAGGATTTGGCAAGATAGTGGCTTGCTGATTTTCTGTTGTTGGAACAACCATTTCAGAGATAATGAGTGAATCATTGCCGAAGGCAAATCCCATTCAATTTCAGTCACTAAATTGAACAGTATCCTCTCTGCTTCCAGACTGTAGGGGATTTGATAGTTCATTTTGGCAAGGCTCCGATACAAACCATAAAGATTCACCAACCACATCATTGTCGATGAATCAGCTGCACCACACTGGAAATTGCTACTGTTGACCAGAATATATTGTTCCAATGAAGCTAAAACCAACTTCTCATCTGCAAGCCTGAACAAGAACATCTCAAGACATGGAGAAAGATGAGCGATAAAGTAAACTTACAAGAGCAATAGAAATGAGAGCTCGATTACCTGTCATCATATAAAGCAGCGGTATGGAAAATTAGCAAAACTGCAGATTGACAAGAAGACAATTCAAAATTATGGGAGCTATTCTGGCCAAGTAAAAAGAGCAAATCAACAGGATCAGATGGAATGTGTAAAGCAGCATCTCTAATGGGTTTCCCAGCATCACTTCCCAAAAGAACATCCACAAGTGAACCGAGCATCAGATATACTCTCCATTTTATCTTTTCTGCAGGAAATAATCCCAGACATCCAGACGACAAACTGATCCAAGAAGATGAAACAAGGATCTTTGCAAATTCAGTGACTTGAATATCAGAACCCTGAAGCAGAATAGAATGAAAAGTTTCCAGGATCCCCAAAACAATCTCCTCATTAATGTCACTAATGGCCAGTACAAAGCAAGGCAATAAATGTAATGTACATACATCAAGAATTGAATTTTGTAGCTCCGTGCTAATGGTTTTGTCAGAGAAGAAGTCCTCATAACTGTATACGTATGCCTCTTTAAGGAGGTACAAGGAATGCAAAAGTAGACTAGGATCTTTCTCAGACATACTTAGAGAAGCTAAAACAGCATGTTTTGATGCTTCTTGAACTGATGTTGCTAGATTTGCAGTCCTGTGAAATGATGGCGACTTCAGAAGAGCTACAAAGATAGAGGAGGCCATTATGAATGTCTCTGGAAGCATGCCCATCTCTCCATCAGCATGTCTTTTAAGCATCGTTGTCAAAACAATAATTAATTCCTCAACATGGGAAGTTGATACTATTCCAGGAAAATCAGAAATGCAGTTCCATATGAGCTTCAGTGTCTGACTTTGACCAGGGTGGAAAGGAATTTCAGCTACATAATTCAGTACTGCAATCAAAGTTCTAAATCCAACAACCAGCCTTTGTCTGAAGGCTTTCTCAGCTGTCGAAAGAAGATTAAGCACCTTAAGGCAAGTGTTGACCGTTGGATCCTTGTATTCTGTGCAAAATATTTAGAAGTTGATCAGGCCCAAACTACAATCAGCTAGAAAGCTTTTCAAGAGTAATTATACAGACCTGACAATCTTAGTATTTCAAATACATAATCTGCAATGTTTTCTTCCACCAAAACTTGGATCTCTTTGCCTGTAGCACTTTCCCATGACAAATAATGCAATATCAAATTTAGTGTGCTTATTTGGACATGGCTGTCTGATGAAAGCAATGGACCTTTGATGGCCTCGGCAAACAGAAGAGTCAGAGAAGGCTGTTCTTTTTCATCTTCTGTTCTTTCCATGAAGTTATCTGTCTCATCAAAACTCATGCTGCTTATGCCGTTTTTATATGCATGTACAAAACACCCTTTCTGTGCTAGAATTGTCATAAGTGCTGGCATATATAACCACGACCATTTAGTGAGAGAAGGCAACAATGATGCTATAACAGTGATGATGAATTCATGCACGCTACATTACAATGATTACTATATACCTACTATGATAGAATTCAAATAACATTAGGAACTCATTGAATGGTTATTCAAAATCGCCTTTTCATTGACCAAACTGACATCAATATTTAGCATTTGGAATGTTAGCTATTGACCAGAGGAAGTTACAAGAAGCTTTATCTTCCAATGAAATCATGACATGCATACTACAAAAATGTGCAAGCGATGTTAATAGAATTTGTTGTCCACTCGGCATTGAGCTAAAATGATGGTTTAATCTCGGTGCACGCTCAATAAGGCCTCAGAAAAAGAAAAACCCAATGGTCAACTAAAACTGCAAGGAAAGAAGAAAAATATGACTAAAAGAACATTACAGACCTATACAGTTCAAGCGGATGTCATCTTTTTGGGTCTTCATCAAGGCCTCCAATGAAAGATGCAAGAGCTTAGGACAGAAAGCAAAAAGAACATCTGTGCCATCATCATCCATAGATGTACATTCGACAGTAGATACTTTATGTAGAACAAAAAGGATCTCCCCACGGATTTCCTCACTGCAATTGGACAAAAAAATAGCACTAGGTCATAGCACAGCATATGCATGGCAATGGAAGATCTTCCCTTTCCAGGTTGCTCTCTTTCTTACCTTGGCAATTCAAGACCTGTAACAAGATTAGATACAAGGGCACGTTTGTCTTTAATGTGAACAAAGGGATTACTTGTTTGACAGTTTAAGAGAACCCCAAAGCAGTGAAGCTGCACATAGAAAAAGACAAACAAAAAAAAAGAATGGTATAAATCTGGTGAAATCTACAAGAACATTAAGGAGTAAGCAAATTTGCTCCATATGCAATGTGACACTAAATGTGGAATTCATTTTATATTTCTAAACTTTGACCATACATAAAAAATATTGAGGTCAAGTTGATGCATTCATTTTTTTATTTTTGTTTGGCCTTTTATTTTGCTTAGGTCATTCATGATATTACAAGGCATAAACGATTCAAACAATGGTGAAGATATGTCAGATAAATAAGGCCTAACTTTTATAATATATTACCCACACACATTCTGCCAGAAGTAAAAATATAATTCATCAAAATCGACCAGCAGTTGACTTTGATTTCTCACTGTCCTAGCCTGGTTTTAGGACTTTATACCACAAACTTGGGTAGTCTCAGCCCCAATTAAACCTTCTCCATTTTCATTGGAAAATCACTGCTATTGCAGGAGGCAGAAGTAGATATACTGATTTGAATAAATTAAAAGAGCTACTGACAGAATTATCTCCACTAAAACAGCTCATTCACATTTTGCATTGGATTATCCTCTCGAAGACCCAAAAGCAGTTCAAAAACTGAATTTACTAAACTCAAGTCATCACATAGAAACGAACATCAAATGGAGAGTCTTTGCGACCAAATTGTGGAAAGTGCATTCTTTTTTCCAGGACCCATTTTTGGATACGTACATTTATGATGCTTCATGTAAAGTAACTCCAGGGAGTTAGAATTTGCACATGCATGATACTAATAACCTCCAGACTATCACTACAGAAATAATCAATAATCAAATATAACTAGCACAGCCATTTTAAAAAGAATATTCCGCTAATGCTCAATCTATTTAGATCTACAATTAACATGATGCTAAATGTACAAAATCTAAAACCTCTTCCAAGAACAACAACACACATAAAAAGACTGGCTACTTCAGTTTTCCTTATTCATAGTGTTTGTAAGGATCTCAAACAACAATACAAATAGAACTTTCCCCTCTCATTTACTTTGATTTATGACAAATCGAACAGAAAAAAAAAAATAATAATGCCACTCTAACAATCATCTTGAGATTCACAATCTAAAACCAAAAGATATGCTGCATTTTCTTTATTCTGCCATTATTTTAATAAGTTCTCGAAAGAACATTTAACTAGACCAAGTTCCTTGTTCATATTTTCCCTGAACATAGTAGCAGAACAGGGCAAACAAAACCAAACCTTCAATTCTCATTTTTGTCCATTTACAGCATTACACCAAAAAAGTGCCCCATTCTTGCATTAAACAACGAAAATTCTAAAGAAGCATAAACTTATCAAAAGGTAACGACGATATGATCTAATACCTCCAGTCTAATAGAATCAATTAAGCTAGATGAACTAGATAACTTAATTTACGACTTAAATCAAAGTTTCAAAACAAAAGGATTTTGATTTCCTCCCTTTTACGTCAATTTCAAACCGAAACTTCGAGATTTCTATTTCGCTTGTGGAACCTGAATTTCCACTCCACCAAAGCCTATTGGATTCCATTTTTCGTGTTCTTCTCAGAATGTTACTAATAATAAAATTCAGGCTTCAACATTTCAATTTATTTTGGTTGAGCAAGCAAATTCCTATTGTCTCTCATTTTCCTCCGTTGTCTCGGAAACCAAACACACAATCGAGAACAAACAATGGATATATGTAAGTGGCAACAATCACACCAGATACCTACCATATACAGCTGCCTCCGGCTCCATGCCAAGGCGCCGGAGGAGAGCTGATATGAAACGCGCGAGACAAACTCGGCGAAAATTTCGGCATCGGCGGAGGCAGAGATAGCGGCAATTAAATCAATAAGTTGTGACGCAATAGGCAGGTCGTCGAAGGAGGAGAGAGCGGAGACTAGAGGAGAGACGAGGAAGTGAGCGTGGGAGGATAAAAGAGGGCGGAGAGAGAGTGCGAATGAGAGCTGGGAGAGAGCGTAGGAGACATGGATTGTTGGGGCGCGTGGAGTTGTGATGAGATTTGAGAGACAGAGAAGGCAGATAGAAGCGCCGCCGCCTTGATGAGTTGGGAGAGTGAGCGTTGATCTGTGGCCTTGTGAACAGGAAGATTGCTCTGCGAATTCGAGGTCTTGGGCGTCTCGTGATTGGTACGAAGAAGAATACATTTTTGCGTTTCGTTAACAGAGAGAAAAGAGACGGCAGTCACTCCACATTCAATTTGAATTTTGGCGGGGTTTGCAGGGGAGATAGATTAGTTTAATAGATTGATTGTAGGCTGGTCTTGGTTTGCTGTTGCTCTCCTGCGCCTACGAAATTTGCAAGAATTTACTTTTAATACATATTTACTTTAGTAGATATTTTGTAAGGGAGATTAGCTTAAACAGATTGGATTGTTTACTTCAATTCTTTTTTCTTTTTTTTTTCTTTCCTTTTTCAATCACTAATATTATTTTAATAGATATTTATAAAATAAAAGTATCAATATTTTTATTAACTATTTATTTTATTTAAAATATTTATTTTAATTAAAAAAAAGGGTTAAGTATGAGAGTATTATTCACTTTCAAACTTGGTTCTTACTGCATATTATTATTATTTTGTGTACATAACAAGTTGTTTTTACAAATGTCGTCAACTTATTCTTTATAAATGTGTGTTCATTGAATATCAAGAATTATACTGTTTTATTTAATAATGTTAAATTATCATTGACAATAAATTAGATTAAGATATTTTTACAATAAATATTTTACTAAAAATATTGTCGATCAACATGTCTCTTACGGTGTAAATAGATTCATCTAGCTTTTAATTCTATAAATTTAATATTTAATTTTGCATCATGATTATTTTTAAAAATAGATATCCATTTTAATAATCTACTAACACTAAAATAGCTACACATTCAAACACATAATATAAAACTAAAACATTTTTAAAAAAAAATATATAATTAATAAATTATCTAAAATACTCTTATTTTATTTTAATACAAACAAGTGCTTATTTCTTCATTTAACACTCATTAATCAATACTGACTGCCAGCCAAACGCATCCTAAATAAAGAATTGATACTACAACCTTCCTTTCGTTGCAAGGCTTTCTTTTGTTTATAGTAGTTTGAGACTTTAATTGTTTGGCTATAGAAACGCATTTGACCATTCCTCAATACTGTAAACCTCTTGCTTGATACGAAAAGTTTGATGTTGATAATAATTGCAAAAGAAACAAAAATTAAATGATTAAAAGCGCACACACTATTCAACTAATACTCATTCTTCCTTCCATCGAAAACAAAATACAGAAAAAAAAAATGGTTTTGAACATGAATTATGACATGGTATATTAAGTAACTAAAGAGTCTGAAACAAAACTTGCCTCACTGAACATCTTCTTAACCTAGAAGGATGGATCATTAAACCCATTTTAGTATATAACTTCACAAAAACAAAAAATTTCAGATTACACAAAACACATCTGTGACCTGGTGGATACCAAAAAAAAGAAAAAAAAAACCAAAATCTGTCAAAATATCTGTCCTGATTAACCACCCACTGCCCAAGCAAGCAGGGATGTCTCTAAATTGCAATTCCCTTTCTCTCCACTAGACTAAACTTTTGTGACCCTTCTTATTCTTTCAGGGAAGCAAAAACCTCCCATCAATACCCCAAAGAATCTGCTTTACTTATTTTCCAAATTATATGTGGGGTCTAACCTCTCTATCCGGAAATTAATGGAAAGAAAGGAAAACAAATGAACGTATGTAACATCAGGATAAAAAGGGGATACAGAACTCACACTAGGGGGATTTTCCTATACCCAAAACCACCCATTAACTATTTTTCTGCTCTCAAGGTTGCACAGCCAGCCTTTGAAGATGCTCAATGAACACTTGGAGGCTCACATCATCTGTAAAGATTATGTCTGACCCAGCCGCAACCTCATTTGCATTGTTGTATGTAGCTGATGGATTCAACTTTGCCAATAAGAACCTTGCCTACTCGACATGTCATTAAACAATAAAACCACAATAAGTTTTATAGGATAAAAGTTTATAAAATTTGATAACACCAGTTCATCAAAGGGTCCACAATGTCAAACACATAATCAAACATATAGAACTTAAATTCACTACACATTAAAGGGAAAAAAAGAACGTTTCACACCAAATATTGACATAGATGAAGAACTACACAACACCAGAAACTCCAGCACTGTACCAAAACTTAAGATGAGCTTTTGGCTATCTACACAAACACAAACTAAATCATTTGCCATCTCAATTAGGGTAAAATATCTGAATGAGGTCAGACCATCATATCATATGTTCAAGAGTTAAATCTTTTTCTATATTTCTTTATTTTTTCCTTTTTTTTTTTTTTTCTGGAGATTGTAAATAGAAAAAGTTTAGATCTTAGAATTTTATACTAGGTTGATCCCATTTGTGTAGCTAGTATTTAGGCCATTCCATAGCTGTATAAGATTGTTGCATACTGTATCTGAACTGCATCAATGTTGTTCAGAAGTGAGACATGTTCTCCAAGGAAGAAGTCACTGGCCCAATAAGTACAGTTTAGGCAAACATGAGCTTGTTAAATTGAAGACCATTAAGAGTAAAAAACCCAATAAATTTATAATTTCAGCAAACAGTTTTTGTGACCTGAAACCTTGCACAGATTTAATTAAAGCACCAAATCCTTTTATCTATTTATTAGGATAATGCACTAATCAAAATACCAATCAGCAACTCTCTTTTGTATGTGCTACCAAGGAATCTACTTTCTTTAATGAAGTACACTAGTACTTTCTCTTATTAAAATAATTGACTCTCCCAAGTACACATTCTATGGTAACATTCTGAAACTCCCATTATCACAATGGTGGCACAGATAGCTTTATAGCACAGGTATAAATTTAAATTGATGTTTTATGGTAGTTTTAGAAACGGACATTATTTTTTTCTTTATCCAAAAGAGAAAAATGTTTCTGTTCTTACTATGAAGCATCAAAAGCTAAGGTTAAGAAACATATACATACCTGGGATCCATGCTGATCACAAACCACCAATCTAGGAACAGGAAAACGATCCTGAATGATCAGTTGAGCATCATCACGAGGAGCTTGCAAAAGCAGTGCAAATGCCTGTGAAATATCACAAGATTAAAAAAAATTACCAGTTATAAAGATAGTGCTGGCCCACCAATGATCATTTGAAATCTCAACAGAAGTCCAATGAAAGTCTCCAACCGACCAAAGTTCATTTGGCAACGAGAATCCCTAGATAAAATGAGTAACTATTTTTGTCTAATGTTAAAATTTCCACAATATAAAAGTCCACATTGCCTTTGTAGTACAAGTGCCTGTAATGATCTCTATTTCAGTGACAAACATTACCGTATTGTGGCTGAAAATCAGACAGTTATAGTTTTATGTAATCCCAAATCAAATGCATCCTGTGACCCAGCACATTTAAGATACCATCAATTGACCTTAACTGCAAAATACATCTATCAATATTATGAGCGTAAGCAGACTCAGGCCAAAGCCTTCATTATTTAAGGAGAAAGAAAATCACATAGATTCAAAATTGTCAAATTATCAATTTGATTCTAATACAAAGTTATTCAAAGTCAATAATATCTAAACATTCCTTCATCTTGAACTGGTGAAGGCTTGTTGTTTTCTCAGCAGTATCATATGACAATGCACATGGAAATAGCCACATTAAACAATAATGACAAAAATGCTTTATTTGGGATATGGTTAGAGCTCAACAATGGCTGCAATTAATCTACCACAAGACTTGAGAAAGTAGCAGAACAATGATCTATATATTAGAAATTTTAATTCAACTTTGCCAAAGTAACCTGAAAGATATTTCAAGCCAATAGAACGCAAGGAGTTCCTCAACCTTTTCAAGCTCACACTGGATTTGTAAATTATTTAACATTCGCTTCTGATATTAGCGGACATCAAGCATCACAAAGTCAAAAGAAGAAAAAAGGTAGGCCCACAAAACTGCAAAGGCAGTACAGATACACGCACACAAAAATTTCATCTTCATAACACAAAGTAATCCAGCAAAAGGATCTTGCACTGAATCCAAAATTATATCAAAAGAAAGAAAACTGAGTTAACATAAGTAATATCCTAACACAATTGCATGGAGGTTGGAACTCTGTCAGGACATTCCCTAAGAAAATAAGAAGAGAGGTAGAATAAACAATTTGCAAACCCTGAGCTGAAAGGCAAAGGGTATAAGAACAGTATCCTGAAAAGGTGTTTGATGTGAAAACCAAAAGAAAAAATTAACCAGTCAAAGGAGTTTTGTTCAAGTGTTCTCAACACGTCCCCAAGGGGATGGCCTAGTTGGTTTGGCCTCTTGCCATGGAAGCAAGAAGTCAATCGATCGATTCCCCTCACACCAACCTCAGGTAATTTCTTTAATCTGCATTTTTGTGTGTGCGGTGGGATGGGACTAGAGTGTGTGAAACTTAAAAACACACACACACACAAAAAAAAAAAAAAAAAAAAAAAAGAGTTGTTCTCAATATCAATCCCTCTACGGCTAGTGCATCCATGCAAGATAAAAGTTTTCTCACATTATGGTAACAAGTTCAGCATGTGGCCTGCACCCCTTGTAAGAAGTATGTAGCCAACACTTTTAAATGACCCATCATTCATCTCAAGCCAAGGCCAAGTAGTATGAAGATGAATACATACCTGGTGTTCAGGTTGATTTTGGTAACCCATGTTACGCCATTGTGCTATTGTCATTCCATGGAAAATGACAACACTGAAATATGAATCCAGCAAGAGAATGCGGTCAGCTGCAATGGAAGCCACATCCAACAATGCTGGTTGGGGCAACGAATTGAATGAATATGATATTAGTGATGGTTGAATCATGACAGCAGCATTGGTGATATTTTCCCTGTTTAACAACATGCGAAAATATGCAGTCTCATCTGGACTGTTATTAAAAACCTGTTCCACAAGAAAGAGGGAGAGAGAGCATATTACGCATGCACGTTCACATAAGATAAACTAACTATAAAAGAAAAGTAGGAACAGGAAAATAGTTGCAAACCAAATTACCTGTACAAATTGCGATCGCCTCAGATTGAACATAAATTGAGGGAACAATGAAAAACTTGGGTTTAATGTGAAGGATGCTGGATCATCCTTACGATAGTCACCAAATTTTGAACAGAGACGAATAAGTGACCTATCCAACCACCGAGTAGCATCAAACCCCTCCTGCTCAAAACAAAATCAATGATAAGGTGGACAGCCTAGTTAAGGTAAGGGAGTAAGTCAAGTTTAAAGAGAGTTTTGGTGCTTTTTATAGCTTTTGTGAGGCCTTTTGTGTTAAATTCTGGAATTAAGCTATAATCTGCAGTCCTTGTTCCCCTATGTGACTCTTGTGCAGTTTTCCCCATTTAGTGTGGAAATCTTGTCCCCTTTGTACATCTTTTCATGTTAATACATTTTTGTTTCTCAGCCTAAAAAGAGAAAGATCAAGGCCAGTGACTATAGTAGATGAGAAACAGGTTACATTTTTCATTTATTACTAAATGCAATTAAAATGAAGAATTTGATAAGATAGCATAAGGTTGAATTAAGATTAATATTTTACTACCCAAAAAAAAAGTTATCAATGGAGCTTCAAGCTTCAAATAACTTAATTGACCATCTTTGTACTTGGATACACAAAATATGATGATGCATGTCATTGTTTTTTTCCTTTTTGATACCCAGAAATCCCCCTACCTTTCAATGTATGTTGTGTTCTAAACCAGAGATTACTGCCCAGCCCTACAAACTTGGAAGCCAAGTCATGGTATATAATCTCTAGGTAGGTGGCTCCAAGTAGTTTTGAATCTTAGACCTCTTGGTTAATCCATGGGTCTTCAGTTATGTTGTTACTATCATAACAATAAATTCCAATTATAGATGGGATGGGAGTTCACTACTAAAAATAAAAATATCACCCATGGTGTTGGTCACAGTCATGCAAAAATTAGAAAGAGGAAAAAGAGAACTAAAAACACATTTAAATAAAACTAAATGAACAACCAAAAGACAAGCTTGAAAAAATACCTCCATCTCCATTTTCAAGGATGTTAACCTTGCCATTACCACAGCAGCAGTCTCTTGATCAAAACCTTGTACCAGTTCCTGCAAAGTTAATTTTTCACCCATAAGCATGAACACTTGGGTTTTAATTTCTCAAAACATCCTTCAACATTAAACTGGACTGATCAGTGCAATGTCTTAGTCCACATTCCGTTTGTTACAACTCGCAGTTTAGGTCCATTATTAATTGTTAGTTAGCATAAAAGTTGCCCACGCAAGATGAGTCATAAGATATACTAAAATCCAGACTTCCATATATAGCTGAAAAAAAAGGAAAGTAAACACCCAATTTAGTCAACAAGGCAAATAAAATTTCTGAAAACTGTGGAGAAGAAAATGATAGATAATGAAGCTTCTGAACATGGCATGCAAATTCGTGCATATATTAAATGAGACATCAAATCTAAGCAGACAAAATAAAGTATCAATGAACCTAAAAGAAGAAAAAGCATAAACAAAAGAATTAAGCTTTGTCAATCAGTGAATATTGAAATAAATGCACAGCTATTAGCAGATAATTACAAACAACTGGCCCGAATCATACTAAAATATATATTGAAAAAAAGGAACTAACCTCTGAGCTAACTGCGCTATCTACCCATTGTCTAGTTATAGTTGTAACTCGGAGCATTGATTTACCCTCAGGGCTTTGGTAACTGCAATAAGGTACCAAAATATGATAACTCACAAATGAATTCAACAATAAATGAGTTAATGTTGGATAAAAAGAAAAAATTACACTAGCAATAAGATCGTCCATCATACCTTGTAAGAAATTGTAAATACAACTGTGGATTTATAGTTCCTGGAGTATTTGACCTCTCACTAGATGACAGATCAAAAAATACTGTCAAGCAAGTGCTCTTGTCAAGGCCGCACATTTTCCAAGCAGTAGTATTCCCCTCTCCCACAACAGTGTCAGCAACACTAGGTCCTTTCTGCCAGAATTGCAATAATCAGCATAAAATTTCATGCACCAAAAGTTCAACTCAGGCCTAAGACATAGACAGGTATAAAGAGTTGGATAAATTATCTCATTAGAAAAATAATGTTTGCAGCCTCACCTTCTCCAAAGTCGTGCAAGGTCCAATAACCCCCTGAATTTTGATGTCCTTTGAACAAATAATCTCAAATGTGCCACTGGGAAAGGAACGAAGAATAAGTCCTATAAGAATTTATTGAAACTATTGACAGTATCTAAACAAATGAAATAAAGGACATTTTTGTTGGGCCAAGCATGTAACCACATATTATTAATTGTATATATAGATACTAGAAATCAAGCAAAGACAAAAAGGAGATCCTATGGCTAAAGCTGAGAAAAAAGCAAACACAAATAGCAACCTCGGGCAACATTCATAGTTCATTCCAGAGAAGTTTAAAGCAATTTCTTGGCAATTAAATTAACAGAACAGCAATCACAGAATCAATAAGTAGCAATCAAATGTTTGGCAATATTCACACATCTCAGATAAGCAAAGCTTGTATTTGCTACATTTTCCAAAATTAAAACTGCTTACAGAGAAATGCCTAGATTCTATATGATTACTGCTTACAAGCACAACCTTGATGATACAACCAAATCTAGTTAAACAAAAAGAAATGCATTGTTACAGGAACAATGAATCATTATCTTAAAATAAAAAATTTCAAACAAAAAAAAAAGAGAGAAAAGGAAGCATTTAAAAAAAGCACACACACAAACAAACGGTTATAGGCTGGGCTGGACTTATTTCTTTCAAAAAAAAAAATCCACTTAGTTTTTTAAAGACAACCTTTATGATACAACCAAATATAATTAATCTAAAAGAAATGCATTGTTATAGGAATAATGAATCTTTTCTCTTAAAATAAAAAATTCCAAAAAAAGAGAGAAAAGAACACACAAATGTTTAAAGAAAACACACATACAAAAGGTTATAATTTATTACACAGTTAAGTGAATTCAGATGGATGAGCAAGCATACAATTATATCATAGAAATAAATCAAACCAAAATAATGACAGTTAAATTACAAAAATTAAAATAAAGAAAAACTCATCCTAAACAAAATGAAAGCTATTATAAATAGAAAATTAATCAACCAACTATAGTAGATCCAACCTGAAACATACATAAGCATTAATGTTAGAAGTGAAAAATATTGATAACTCGTTATTTAATGTAAGAATTTGTAGAGAAAAAAGAGGTGTGGAGAGAATTGAGTTGTGTAAATATGATATTAATATATGTGTTTTTTTAATGGTCTAACAAATGTGAGAGACTAACCGAGTAATGAATTGATTAATAAAATTGAAATTTGGGATGAAAGTATTGCAACTAATTATATCTGCTACTGCAATTCGAGTTTTGTATGTAGTATAGGATTACAAAATAATATTTTTCATTTGATTTTTTTTTCTTTCTCCAGACTTCATAAGTTAGAACATTCTGTCATTATCAGAAATATAGATAGGATTACAAAATAATATATTTCATATGATTTTTTTTTCCCCAAACTTTGGCATGACTATAGCCCAGACCAGCCACCACCTGCATCTGACAATGAATATAATATAACAGCAGCAATTCAGGATGCTTCTTCTCACCCATCACTGTAAACCTAAACCAGCTGCTAAAGTATCCTTAGATTTATTGTCCATCATTAAAAAACTCAATACTTATCACTCTACTCTTCCTCTTTCAACTCTCAATAACCTTATTCATGGTTCCTATTAAGAAAAAATAAGGCAGAACATTGTTTCCTCACAACTGAATTGTCTAGTAAAAGATGAAATAAAAATAAAACTAAACATCAGAATGCAACTTTACAACAATTCATAAACAGACAGAAGTAATTTATGAAAAATAAAAAATAAAAATAAAAAAAAAAAACACAAGAAACATCAATATTCCAAAAAGAACTCACTTAAAACAGAGGTCCAAAGACTGTTCTCCATTTTCAAATACACGCTTGAAAGAGTCTTTAAATACAGAATGACCAAAACTTTCTGCTAGAACAACAAGGCCACCAGTTTTTTCAACTGCAACTTTCATTTCAGCGACTCCAACCTAAAAGATGACAGGAGTCACAACATAATTGAGTAAATTCTTCAATGCTAAAAAACTATGATTACTATTCTTTACAAAATAATTATTTATTCCTCATCAAGTAGGCAGTACAAGTACATAACAATTAGAATAAAAAAAAAATATTCATAACCCCCAAAAAATATTTCCAGTATTTCCATAAACATACAAGAAATTAATGCAACAAATGAGCACACAAGAAATGGGCAGCTTCATATGGTTGTGAGAAAATGTGGTAAGCAATCAAAACTAATTACTGATCAAGCTTGAAAAGCAAATTCCCCTGTAAAGATAACAAATCATGGTACTTCTTATAATGCAAAAATGATGACAAAAACTTCATGCAACTGCAGCTAGCAAGTACACAACTGACATTGACTAACACAGACAATCAAAGCACCAGCTTCAAGAAGGACACATAAGGTCCCTCATCACAATGCTCACTGACTAAGCATGCAGCAACCCTCTTTAAGTACTAGAAAAAGAAAAGAACCAGAGAGATATTAATAGAAAGAAAAATCTCATAACTTTAAATAATAAGAATCAATAAAATAAATTTGCCAAAACAACATTCTCCTTAACTTTTTCAAATATCTAATATTTCTAGTGTAATCATTTTCACATATACGTATTAGAGACCTACTACATATTTTTGTGAAGCCAGTAACTGACCAACTCCTGCTCCACTGGTAAGCCTACCCTTGGATCTCAGACAGCAGCTTTAAGAAGTTTAAAGCAACTTAGAATTTCTCAGAAAGTCAGATGATTAATTATCAGCTTGAGCACATGTTTGCTTCATCAACATGACTAAGCAGATGGTAGGTTATGATGACACCAGTCAATCATGGACTATTAACAGATGATACAGTTACTCCCAAAAAGAAGTGAGTCATGTTACAATATGATAAATATTTATGTGAGTTATACTGCTGATTCAAAAAAAAAAAGGGGGAAAACTCAAATGTGACAGACCAATAATCCAATTATTTAAATGTTAAATTTATGACTCACCAATAAGATAGGATGCAAAGAACATAATGACTGAGAAATACATACCTGATCAAGAGCGGAAGCAAAAAGGTCTAAGACATGCCCTTGACTGACCAACTGCTTCACAAGAGTTTCATAAACTTTGACTGCTTTCTTGAAAAATGGAGCAGCATCCTTATCAAGGTCTTTATGTGAACGCACGGGTTCTGATAAATCTTTTGATACAATCTGCAAAAGGCAAATAAAATTAGCAACTTTACTGTTGCCAAGATTTTATTTTAAGAAAAACTAGAACAACAGATAGCAAATCCAATAATATTACAAATTATAACAGCATAGAGAGAGGAGAGGAAGATATAGAGCTGGTAATGGCATATGATCTCATAAAAAATAACAATAACTGCAAATTTCAATACGGAAGATAGTTTGTTATATAAGATGAAATAAAATGGCAATTTAGGCCCTATTTTGGTACCATTCTTAAAAACAGTTTTAGAAAATGCAAATTTAAAATTACATTCAATATTTATAAGACCTGGACAGTGTCTGGCAATGAATTCAAAAACAATTATCTAAAAACAAAAAGAGGCCCTTTTACCACTTTTCTAATTATTTCCAGCATGATGCTAATGAACAATCAACAAAAAAATAGAAAAAAAAGTAGAGGCAACATCATTGCAGTTGAATGAAAATGGAATATCAGGTCTGATAATGGGGCTAACAGCAGCAGAAATTGAAACAGAGTATCTGAAGATAGGTTGCAAGCAACTTGTTCGGCAAAAAAGAAAGACGAGATTATCTTGTCTTTTACCAGTTCCATTTTTAAAAACAGCAAAATGCACTTTTATCATTTTCCCAATTTATCATTTTGTATTGCTGCATTTTCCAAATATTGTTTTGAGATCCATCAATGAACAAGTTTTAAAATTTATTTTCAGAATTGAAAAGTAAAAAAGGGAGACAAAAAAATGATGCCAAACAGATCTGCAACATTTCAATCCTTCCACAACTTTGCAGAATGGATACTGCCACAGGAAATCACCCAATATTATTTAATCCTAGCAATTTAAATAAACTGAAAATTTCACCATCTATTACTTTCAAGCAGTAAGTATAAACGTCATCACCTAGATCTGACCTAGCCAGATTGAGGCCACTCAAAAGTGAAAACATAATTATTTCCAATAATGATAAAATGTAAGAACCGAAATTGCTAATCCATAGTAAATTGAAAAAATCTGTGTCTTCAAATAGTTTGAGTATTCAACATCAATTACAGATAAAAGCAACGGAAAATACTAATGCAGTGCCCACCAGTTGGAAACTATCATGAGTGGAAATAAATTGATAAAACCCACAAAACAAGTAATCAACATCAGTTGGCAGTAAGTCTATTCTTATGCTTGAAATTCTGAATGTACTACAAAAGTAATTAGCTGATGCCAAAGCTATTATTGAAGATTGAACAATCATAAAAAGAAGCTCGCAACTATTACTTTATTTGCTTTGACACCAAGTTTCGTTTCATACTGGAGAGCATTATTAGCTTCAAAAGAGCTAAAATAAATATTTGTACGACAGCAAGAGCTACTTACGACGCAATGAACCTGGAAAACCAACGCTAATAACCAAAAAAACAAAGATCATTTACCGTGCCCGGTCCTTCAGTGCATGGACCACCAACCAAAGCAATAATTCTAGCGCCAGTACCAGGCAAACAAGCTCCAAGCAAGCTCGAGGCAACACTGAGGGCCACGCCAGTGCATCGTGATGGACGAGTCCGTGGTGCTACGGGCCACTGATCCGGTTGCAACTCATCCAGCAACTATATTTGACCAGAATGAATTTAACAAAACGAAAAATCAGAACAAGTGATATACAATTCAAAGCACGTAAAGAAATTTAAAGATGAAATGAAATAACAGACCGAAATGAGCGTGTATTCACATTCAGAGGCAGGCAACAAGAAGCGAGAGACACCGGAATTGGAAAGTGCATTCGGCACGGCAGCTTTCTGATAGCCACTGGCAGCTCTCCTACCAGAAGAACCAAGCCCTAACTGCTCCAAAACATGTTCCTTGGAAATCTCTTTATTGCCCCTGAAAACATACACTTTAGACATATCCGAGAATCCTAATTCGTGCACGTGCGCTTGCGTTCCAAAGGTCACCAAGCCCACCATCGCATTCTCCGGCAACAACCCGATCGCCCGCTTCAACGCCGATCTAACGTAGCCCAATTCCTCCTCGATCATACACGTGTCCAGCACGAACACAAAGACGGGAGACAATTGGGGATCCGTATTAGGATTATTCGGATTCTGCATATTCTGAGGGAGCGTGTACTGCACGGTGGTATACTGAGCGTAGAGTTCGCAGGGTAGATTAGTTTCAGAAATAGCAGCATAATGAGGCGGAAAGTGATTGCGTTGGTAACAGAAGGGGCAGATCCAGATCTTGGCTGAGAAATCAACGCGAGCAAAGGCGTTGAGAGCGGCGGAGCAGGTCTTGCAACGTAAAGGCGCGTAAGGGAGCGTAGGTATGTCAGGGTGAGAGCGGATCGGGGAAAAAGAGGCGGCGAGTGGGATCACGCACTTGGAGGCTTCAACTTTGGTGCGAGGCCAAACGTTCCAGGTCATGCGGACTCCGTCGATTCCTTCAGGATCTGTGTTCGCCATCTCCGACATGATTGATTACGATAACGGAAATTGAAATTGAAAAAGGGAAAGTGAAATTGAGAACTTGGCGCTGGCGTTGGTGTTGAGGAAGAAAAGGCGACCCCGGTAGAAAAGGACAAGAAGGGGGGTCACCGAGAGGAGAGAGTGGAAGAAATAAATTTAGGATTGAGTCAAGGATATGTGGTAAAAAAATAATCTATTGACTCCCCGCCCCGAGCGAGGCCTGCTGCTAATTTCCAATTACCTGCGTGATTTATTGTTGTTCCATTTTATTTATTTCGTAGCATATTTTTGTTAATTATATTAAATTTTGTAAAATTTTTCGCAAATTTATTTATATAAAATAAATAAAATAGAAGATATATGCAATTTAACAAACTTAAAAAAAAAACCGTTAGTTATCCTTATTTAATCTATGTTATTTCGTATAATTGTAAGATGTGAGTTTTTTCTTATCTTAATTTTATAAATAAAAATATAATTTATTAATTTATATTAAATAAATTAATTAAATTCATATAAAATTAATAAATTTAATTTAGAATAAAAATTATTGACATAATTTTTAATTAGTAATATATGTTTATTTTTTATAAAATATTATAAATTATAATAAAATTTATATTAATATTATTTTCATTTGTGTACGAAGAAAAATTATTTTATTGTATTTTTTAAATAATTAAGGTACGTGAGTTCTAAATTTTCAATAAACCAAAGTGAGATAAAAAGATTAGTCAAAACCTCGAATATCTCTTTCTAATCATTAAGCTTCTTTTGATTGACGAATCAGCTTTAGCTAATGAGAGGGCAAATCATGATTGTATCCTTGCAATCAGCTTCGGTTCTCTCTTTCTCCTCTCTCGTGGAAAGTTCGTGGGCATGGACCTAGTCGTAATTTTATATTTAACTGGGTTGAATTTATATTTCAAATAATTTTTGTTAATAAAATTTTTAATACTTTTTAGAGACAATTTTGACAATAAAATCAAATATTATTAATAAAAAATACATTTGTAATAATAATAATTTTTTCCTTGAAAATAAATATTTTATGATGAAAAAAATTTATACAAATAAAAAAATAAAATAATATCATAATAACAATAAATTTTAATAACTACTACTGAAAAAAACCATAAAATTGAAAATAGTAAAACAAATTTAAATAAATTGATTATATTATATCCAAAATAAGATGAAGTTCGCGTAAGCACAAATGTATACAAAAAAAAAATTAATTAATATGTATTTAATTTAAGAACTTGCAAAAAAAAAAATTAAAGTTTTCAAAATTTAGAAATAAAATATTTACAAAACTCAATCAACTAAATTTTTGGATAATAATTTGATTTTCATTTTTGTTGGTTCAATTAATTAGACCTGGTACGACAACCTATCAAATTAACTCATAGTTTAGAATCAATGTCTCAATGACTAAATTTTTGAGCCGAACAAAATATACAAAATGTTTCATATTTTGTTAAATAACTTCGAGTAACTATTTCAAACCTTAAATTCTTGTTAAAAGTGATAATTCAAATTATCAAATCATATTCATATAAGGTTTTATTTATATTGTATTAAATAAAAGTCAATATAAATTAAATTTATTTAATAATTATGTTAAAAAATAAAAACTCTAATATAACGTAATTAATAAATAGTTAAATATGTTATAATTGTGTCACTCGTTTAACATATATTTTTTTATATATATCATAATATTTTTTTATAATATTTATGATTCTATATACATAAACACTAATTAATTTTATTCTAAATATATTTTAAATATGATAATATAACTAAATTATTTACAAAATATAAAATAAAATTATTAAATTGTAAATGAGTTGATACATTATAATTACTTAAATAATTAATTATATCATAAACGAGTTTATATGTCAAGAACTATAAACTAAAATTCAATATGATTATTAATTGTATCATGTTATATTTATCTATTTAATAATCGAACCATTTTATGTTAATCAGAATAATAAATTTCACAAATTCATATATAAAATATTAAAAATACATCAATCATGTAAAATATCAATTCATTCAACATAAAATAAAATTCATCACAGTCATTGAAAAAATATATATAATTATTTTACAAATTTATATATAAAATATTCAAAATCCAAAATAAAAGTTTATAAGCTTGTAACTATTAAATAATAGTTAACATGCTCACATCTTCATTTTACTCGGTTGTAATTAGTACCCACTCATCATGATTTCTACAATAGTGAATAATAATAAATTAATAAAAAATAAATTTATATAAATAATAAAAATAATCAATTTACTTCACTAATAACATTCTTATTTTCTGAATACATATAATTTTTAACTTTTATTAAAGTGCTTAAAGCTAATTATTAAAAATAAATAATTAATTTAAAATAAAAATATTATAAAAAATTAAAAAATATTAAATATTTATGAATATTTATTATTAATATTCGTAAATATCCATTCACACTTGTATAAAGCCCAAACCTACTATAGACTTTACTTTTGTTTTTGTTTTTTTAAATTCATACTATAGATTTTACTTTGATTTTTGTTTTTTAAAATTCGTCTCAAACTCGTTAAGAAACATATCAAAATCATTATATGAGAATCGAATACTTACAAATTTGTGAGTAAAATTGTTATTGGTAAAAATAAAGTTTGCCACATATAAAGTATAAGAACGTTATTATTAATAATTGAGAGAATTTCATTTTAATCTTTATCCTTTCACAATATTACACTTTGAATTATAAAATTGACATTGTATCACAAAAATATTTAATATTAAAACTAGATTATGTTAAGTAAATCTAATGAAAGAAGGGTAGTAAACTAATTTTATAAGACCCATTAAATAATTCATTTGATCTCATTTTATTGAGTGAAACAGCACCATTTTATATCTTTTGATGTAAACAAAAATATGTTCATCATCGGTATTATCAAATTTTAAATTTTATGATCTACACAATGTTGGCATTATTTTTATCTTATTTGGGTATTTTATGACAATGTTGTTGAAAATAACTAGACCATCCCATATATCATAAATTTTAAAATTTAATACTACAAACAACAAATTGTTTCAACACTAAATAAATAGTTAACAACAGTTGTATTTTCACCATTTTCTATTAACCCCAAAAAGAAAATACTAATACAAAAATAAAAAGGGTTTTATCATCTTTTAATATAGTATAGTAATACAAATTCCAAGTCTATTTTTAAAATTATTGAAAACAATAAACTAAAGTATTCCTAACTCACTCGAGTGAACAAGATTTATAAGTGCTTGTTGTTTTAAGTATTGAAAATTTTCTTTTTTATTAAAATCAAGAATAGAAAAAAATTAACAAAATTATGATCAAAGGACATTGATAACGTTAACTAACATAGTAAAAATTAAACTGGAGTTTCCAGAAAGTCAATAGGTAAAGTAAAATTTTCTTAAAATTCAAAAACAAAAAAGTTGAATTATAATCTGTAACGCCTAAACTAGAAGGCTACCATGCGATAGTTGTCACATATTTTCGAGATATGTCCCATTAGCATGATTCTTCCTTAAGAGCCCACAAAACTTTTTAAAATTATGTACTCCATTCATATGTATAAAACTCATATATGTATATATGTATATTCATCTAAAGTGTATAATATAAAATATAAAAATACTGTATGAAAATATTTCACAAATGGACCCCAAAAAATATAAGATGAGTTAAGAAGTCTATATTAGAGATGGTACAGTAACAAATATGGCAATCACCATTGTAAGAAAGTAATTGGAAGACCTAATTTGAAAGTAGTAAAGTGAAGGGTGAGTATAAGAAATATTTAGTTAGTAAAGAGATAACAATATATAATTTATAAGGTTTAGAAAATATCGAGATACTAAAATAATTATACAGAATATAATCGTTTACTTAACAAATCTTACATCATTTCTTAAATCAATTACGCAATTGAAAATATATTATAAATATAAATCTAGGCTTAGGTTTGGTTTCTTTTTCAAATTAGTTTGAATCTAAACTTTAAATTTAACTCTTAAATATAATAAGTAATTATTTTAAACTTAAATTAAACCTCAAAATATATTTTAAATCAAAATCTAACTCAAACATTAACAAAACTCATTTTAACTCAAAATAAAAAATTTTTGTTATTTATTCAATTTTTAAACAATGAAATTCCATAATAAGGTTTCTTTATTTTCATATAATTCATAATCAATCTGAAATCATAACGATCAAGTTCAAAATATAAAGACTAAATCATAATATAAATATACTCATTTTTATCATTTAAACTAAAATAAATAGATAAAAAAAATTAAAAATTTTAGAATGATTAGTAATCTTATCCAAAACTCAAAGGAATCTAAAATTCAAAAAGGAGGTGCACAAGAGTGGAAGATCAAACCAAGAAGAGGAAAAATTGTAGAAAGAGAAGAATAGATAGAGGAATGGGAAAGAAGAAGAAGTGGGTTTTAAATATTTTTGGACCATTGACAAAAATGCTCTTCCCTTTTTTCATTCCAAAAATGCCATTAGATAAAAAAATAATATCATATAAATTAATAAATAAATAATAATTAAAAATTTCAATTTCATAAAAATAAATAATGAACTCCAATAACATATCAATTAGTTATGAAATATGCATATACATGAAAATATAAATTTAAATACAAAAAAATCAAATTAATTCTAGAGTTCAAAAGATAGATTCTATATAATTAATTAAAAAATCAGGTTTTGTTTTTGAGAATATCCAAAAATTTTGTAATTATAATCCAAGTTAAAATTTCTTCAAAAATTTGGTCAAATAATGGTTTTTGGCCCCATTTATATTATTCATAAAATATTAAATTTTATATTAAATAATAAACGTATATGAGTCGATTCAGCGTGATTCATTAGGACTCGAGCTTATGGATTGTGTCATATTTACCTATTTTTTAATGGAGTAGGCGGCGCCTATAAGCCTATGTAAGCTTTATTTGTGTAGGCCAGATCATGCCAACCACTTTTCTACCTTTATTTCAAGCTAAAATTTTGTCTATTTGTTGAACTAATATAGAAGAAGAAGGAAAGAGAAGAGAAAGGAAAAAGAAAAAAAAAATCAAAATCAAATCAATTTAATGTCATTGTCCTTTAATAAAATTAATTAATTCAAATAAATTAATTAGAACACATTTTTACAATTAGCTTGTAAAATTCTCAAAGAAATTTAGTGTATTACTATCTTTTCTCAACAAAATTCATTAAACCTAGTCGATAATATACTAATTCTCTTGACGAAGAAGCATCCCACAACTTGACTAAATTAATTTTTAAGCTTTTAAATATATTATTTAAACCTAAATTTACACAATTTTAAAATTTTAGATAGTTCATCTTCTTCTTCCCACATTCAAACCACTAAATTAAATCAAATTCAAAACACAAATCTCATGCCCAAAAACTCTGTGTAAATTCTTTCTAAGCCTATTACATAGGCTATCTAAACGTAAATCAATGCAATAGCTACATAACTTCAATTTTTCATACGTGAAATATTAAGCTTACCTGTTATTGAATATATAGATTGATATGAATCAAAGAACCAAACCCATAAACACTTTAACTCATCAAACCCAACTATATTTGAACACCAAAACTTAATTTGGTCAAACTCTCAATTTTTCTTTAACCCATTCAACCCAAGTCCCATTTAAACACCCAAGTTATTTCCTTGGTTTAACCATGATCACTTGGGCCAATAATATCTCACTTGCTTGATTGCCATATCACTTACATGAAGTAAATCAAGAAAATATCCATTTGGAGGGAAAAATAGAAATTGGTAAGTTTAAGAAAATTCAAATTAATTAGTATTTTATTTTATTAATTTATCTCTTTTATGTCACTTTAGAAGTTCCAGCAAGTAAGCTCAAATCATTTACAAGGTCCAAGAATGCATTTATGGAGGATAAGAGGCTGACTACAAAAGTTGCAGTATTAGGCCAAGACAATTTCTGCACCAACAAAGCATTTGTGTCTATTTTTCATTTTGAGATTGTCTTATATGTTAAGTAATTGTCATTACTTTTTGATCTTGGAAAATGTATTAGTGTTATTTTATTTTGTATTAGACTTTTTAAAAGGGTCTCCAATACTTTGTAAGGGAAGTTTTTTCTGCTGGAAAAGTAAAAATTGAACATTGAGCTTGTTCTTCAAGTTTAGACAAACCTTTACCCTAAATTTTCTTGTTGCTGAAATTTAGGTGGTGGTTTCCTTGGTTGGTGGATTTGCCATTATGCCTTGGATCAATCTTAATTATTTCGATTCTTTTCTCTTCATTTGATTCACACTTTACTCACCTACTAGCATTGCTGGAATTTGCCAAGGATCCACATCGTAGATTCTTCGATATTCTCACCACCACTGTTGTTGCTTGTTCAAGCTCTAGTCGCATAATCACAATGCCATCAAAGCTTAGTTGTGTTAAGAATGGTCGAAACCAGCTAAAATTTTGTATGTAGTTTTTGATTTTATTTTGATTTGCAAAGAGTGTGTGTGCACTCACGAGTTTGAGAGGAAAACAAAATATCGTCTTGCTGTGTGTGCCTGTGTCTCTGTGTGTACTTGTGCATGTGCGCGCGTGTGATACAGAGAGAGAGGAAGTCTTTGTCATATTTTCGTCACATATTTGATTAAAATTGTAATAAAAAAATAATTTGGATTGTTGTTATTAATGGGGTCAATTTTTGGGCCATTCTGAAAAAACCCTCATCACATATTTGATTAAAATTATAATGAAAAAATAATTTTGGTGTAGTCATTAATGGGCCCAATTTTTGGGCCATCCTTAAAAAACCCAAAAACCAGGATGGAGGCCCATTTAAACGTTAAAAGGAAAATCTTCCGTCCTCTAAACCGAATTAGTTGGTTAGATCCTAGAAAAGTAGAGGCTTTTCTGGAGGCTTCGCTTGTTTCAGTTGAATTTTAGAACTCTCTAGATACTGTTTGCTAACCCCAAACAATTTCCTTCTTTCAGTCTCTACCTCTTGTATAAAATCCCCACGGGAGATGTAGTACATTGTCGATCAAGAGAAATTCACCATTTGCTCCATTATTCTCAGTTTCAATTTCGTTCTTTGATCCGAAGTTTTCTCCATCAGTGTTTTGAGCCATGGATGACGATTTTGAATTCCCAACTGCAAGCAACATGGAGGAGGAGGACATGAACATTCCGGAGGATGATCTAGTGAACCCAGTTCTCAAAGTCGGTGAGGAGAAGGAGATTGGAAAGAACGGGCTCAAGAAGAAGCTCGTCAAGGAAGGTGAAGACTGGGAGACTCCCGGTTCTGGTGATGAAGTTGAAGGTACGAACGTATGTTCGTTGATTTTTTGGTGGTTATTTTTCTGTTTTATTGAGCGTTTTGTTATGATGGGTTTCTTGTTTTTGTTTTGATCTTGGTTTCTGCAGTGCAGTATACTGGGACCTTGCTTGATGGAACGAAGTTTGACTCCAGCCGTGATCGCGAAACGCCTTTCAAGTTCAAGCTTGGCCAAGGTAACTGCGCTTTTCTTTATAGTTTGACACTGACGTCAGTTCTAATATGGGAAAATATAGGCACGCTAGGATATTAGAAGTGACTCGCATTTCTGTTTTGGTTGAAGCAAATCGTGATGCAGGCTCTAGTTGTGTTTGGAGTTCTATGTATGTGTTGTTTGATACAATGCCAAAATGAAGATCCCAGTCCACTGCCATGGTTTCACTATGTTTCTATAGATATGAAAATTTTACGTATATTGATTTGATAGAGTTTTAAATGCATGAGAAGATGAAGACACTCCGTAAATCCTTCTGGAAATTTTATGAAGATTGATATTATTAGAGCTCTAAAATGGATAAATAGTGGAACATAATTTGTTAGTTTGTATTAGAACTTCAAACAGGGTTGATTTGATTACTACTTCATGGGGACCCCTGCCAATAGCCAAATGGACTTGCTTAACATATGAACTGCTAGTATGTGTAAGTTTGACTGTTTCATTTGATCCATTATGAATCTATAGCGGAGCATGGTGTGCCAATAGCCAAATGCACAGAGACTCCGTGGTCAGCTTGCTTAAGATATGAATGGCTAATGCGTATATTGAGTGTTTCATTTGATTGCTTATGATTCTAAATTAGATAAAAGATATGTCTATCCGTTACATGATTCTTCATATCTCAATTGTAGGTCAAGTGATCAAGGGATGGGATGAAGGCATCAAAACAATGAAAAAGGGTGAAAATGCCATTTTTACAATACCTCCTGAGATGGCTTATGGAGAGTCTGGATCCCCTCCTACTATTCCTCCAAATGCGACTCTTCAATTTGATGTAGAGTTGTTGTCTTGGACAAGTGTCAAGGACATATGCAAGGACGGAGGAATCTTTAAGAAAATACTTGTGGAAGGGGAGAAATGGGAGAATCCAAAAGACCTGGATGAAGTATTTGGTAATCATCTATCTATTACTTTCTCCTTGTTTTTTTTTTTTTTTTTTTTTTTAATGATGAAACTGCTTGGGAGTCCTTACAATATGTTATTGCTTCTGCTGCAGTCAAGTATGAAGCTCGATTGGAGGATGGCTCACTTGTATCAAAATCTGACGGAGTGGAATTCACTGTTGGCTATGGTATATTCGATGCTCATCTTGTGGAGGTCTTCTATATGCGATGCAATCTTCAAGCATTTCTAATGTTGTGTTTTCTTTAAAATGCAGGATATTTCTGTCCTGCCTTGGCAAAAGCTGTCAAAACCATGAAGAAGGGGGAGAAAGTGCTATTGACTGTAAAACCACAATGTGAGTTTCAGTGTTCTCTTCTGCTGCAGTCTCTCTGCTTCACTGTGAAGTACCACTAACTGCTGTTTCTTGTAGATGCATTTGGGGAGAATGGCAGGGGAGCATCAGGTGATGAAGATGCAGTGCCTCCAAATGCTACCCTCCAGATAACTCTTGAGCTGGTCTCCTGGAAAACTGTTTCTGACATTACCAAGGACAATAAGGTCTTGAAAAAGATCTTGAAAGAAGGAGAGGGCTATGAAAGACCAAATGATGGTGCAGTGGTTCAAGGTTATATAATTGGGCTGCTCTACATTTTGACTTATTCTACCTTGTGATTGTACCTTGCAATATATTCGAGCAATTCCAGTTGCGTGACTGTTCCTACTCTTTTGGCAGTGAAACTAACTGGAAAGCTGCATGATGGGACTGTCTTTGTGAAGAAGGGTCATGATGAGGAGCCACCATTTGAGTTCAAAACAGATGAGGGTAATGTTTGCTTCAATGCATGTCTTGCAATGAAAATATCCCTGTTTTGGCAGTATGTACCTTGACTTAAGGTATTCATGTGCAGAACAAGTAATTGATGGACTTGATAGAGCTGTTAAGACAATGAAGAAAGGAGAAATTGCCATTGTTACAATCCAGCCAGAGTATGGATTTGGTTCCTCTGATACACATCAAGAATTGGCAATTGTCCCTGCCAACTCAGCTTTATGCTATGAAGTTGAGATGATTTCTTTCATTAAGGTTAGCTGTGTGCTATACACTTTTTGCCCTTTTAATAGTGCCTCAGCCAGGGACAATCAATAGTGTTCTAATTATGGGCTGCAGGAAAAAGAATCTTGGGATATGAACACACAGGAAAAAATTGAAGCTGCTGGGAAGAAAAAGGAAGAAGGAAATGCATTGTTTAAGGCTGGTAAATATGAAAGAGCCTCCAAGAGATATGAGAAGGTATGAGTATAAATATATGAGAAAAGTGGTGGTGTCATATTTCATTAATTGCTGAGTTATATGATTTTAAAGGGAATTGGTTTCTGATGGCAGGCTGTGAAATATATAGAGTATGACTCTAGTTTCAGCGATGAGGAGAAACAGCAGGCTAAGGCACTGAAAGTTACCTGCAATCTGAACAACGCTGCTTGTAAGCTGAAACTTAAAGACTACAAACAGGCTGAGAAGTTGTGCAGTAAGGTGTTAGAACTTGACAGTAGAAATGTGAAAGCGCTGTATAGAAGAGCACAAGCATATATTCAACTTATTGATTTGGATTTGGCAGAGCTGGATATCAAAAAAGCTCTTGAAATTGATCCAGATAATAGGTAAGTGTATATTACTAAGAATGCTGTTAGTAGAATAACATTGCACTGCTTCTTTTTCTTATTATCTGTCACATTTGGTGAGAAAATTATTTTTTAGTGTTACTTTTATATTATTATGGTATATGTGAGAATTGATTTTCTGCACGTGCAATTTAGAGTTTAGTTCTTTTTTCTGATGGATATGCTTCTCATGGGATTTTTGACATCAAGAAGAAACAATGGAAGTGTTTCTGTTCATTGTAGATAGGGGGAAAGTAGAGAAAAGCTAGTTTAGTTCCTTGTCTCATAAGATGGAGCGCCCTTTCTAACCTGCTGGAGATAAGCGGAAATGGTAGAATGATAGGAACAAGTAACCATGCGGAATGCAGAGGGCACAGTAGCTTTACGTTGGCAAAGGCTGTTTGTATGTGAAGAGAGAAATTTTTGATGTCATTCCATTCGTGGTTAAGTAGAGCTTTTAATGTCAATAGACTTTTCAGATATACATTTTGAAATAGACAGACGTGCTATCAAAGTTACAGTGGTTGATCTTAGAAAGAACTAGAATTTATAGGACCACAAGAAATTACTGAACAATGCTAGCAATCAAACGGAGATGCGTAGAAGAATAGCAAAGGTATTGATTGATTACTTGAATAGTAAAATTTTGTATCATGTTGGGTAGATATGTGGTAAAATATTATTTGAATTCACTGTTGTATTTACCTGAATTTGTTTTATTGGTACTAGAGATGTGAAAATGGAGTACAAGTTGTTGAAGGAGAAAGTGAGAGAGTACAACAAGAAAGATGCACAATTTTACAGCAATATATTTGCAAAGATGAACAAGTTAGATCAAGCAAAGTCATCTGTAAGTTGACTAACATCTAATACTGTTTGTTCAGCTTTGTGGGGTTTAATTTTTCCTTCTCAAAAGATTCTTCTTGATTGGTTCTGTGTGATTTGATGTGCAAATACAGAGTGCAGCAGCAAAGCAGGAGCCAACACCAATGGTCATTGATAGCAAAGCTTAATATCCCTCGAGTAGCATGATAGACATTGATGCGTTAAATGTTGCGGCTGTCTCCTTCCTCTGTCTTTGTTTGTGTCTCTGGTTGTCATAGAATAAAGTGAAGGTTGCGGTGGTTGTGCTAATGGTTAATGGAGTGCCATTTATATAGCAAATGAAGTTCTGGGACCTGTACAATACATGGCTTAAACAATGGGAAGTCATGTACGATGCAATTTGCTAATAGTAATTCAATGATTTGCTAATGTAGGTTGTTTTGTTATATTACTGTGCTTGACCTTAATTTCCATAAGCAATTAATATCATAAGGATCACTGAATTCAGCGTGTGCTCGTTCAAATATTCTGGAAAGTCAGAAGAATCTGCATGCTTTTGAGGTTTTATCTATTTTCTTGGGATTTTGAGTGTTAAACTGTGAAAACAAAACAGAAGTAGATGTATGATGAAGTTTTTCCAGGAAGAAGAATGCAGTGATTTTATTCTTTGTACCATAAAACTGCTAACATAAATGAAAAACTTGGGAAGAATAATAAAAATTAATTAATTAATCATACAACCGTGGAAGCAGACTGTAGACTGCAGATAAAGGTTTGTCTGAACGGGCAACTGATGCAGCCAGCGTTGCTTGTGTGGCCAACACATGCAACTACCCTCATTGGTACTGGGTAACAAAGATGATGATAATTGACTTGCAACATAAATAAGTAATAATACTCGCAAAAGAAGCAGGCAGCCTAAGGAGGATGTTCTCTTAAAACAGCCAAAGGAACTAGAATTAGAAGTGTAGGTGATAAAATAGGAATGTTAAGAAAGTTGAATTTGTTTAAAAATAAATAAATAGAGGGGTGAAATATTATTTTTCAAAATTGGGTTAAATTCAAAGAAGGAAAAAATAAAAATTGATAAATTTAAGAGAAAAAAGTGTATATATATATATATATATATTTGGGGGGTTTTGGGGGTGGGTGGCTGGGTTTAAATTGGGGGGTCTTATTAAAAAAAATAGATTGATAAATTAATGAGTAATATATTTATTTTTTAAAAGTTGAAGGGTTAGAGTGTGTGAAAAATGCATTTTTATTGTTGAAATTGTAAAATATTTTTTTTATTTCTAGTTGTTTGATTATAGGAATTTTATTACTCGAGAATTTTCTACCACCAGTCACTTATACAAGACAGTTTTTCAAATTTGATATTTATTCTCAAGTATTACCTGACCATAATAATAGGATAATTAATGTTTTATGTGTAAATTTATACGAATAAATTTAAACAATTTTAAAGTTCATAGCAATGAATTTGGAAACAACTCAAATGAATACTTGAATAAAGAATGTCCATTAAATATTAAGAGTTGAAAGGAGATGATTAAAACTATTTCTAATGTATTCAATGCATCCTAAAATTAAAGGAATTGAAAAAAAAAAAAAAAGAAATTGGTTTTGTTATAAATAATGAGGGATTTGTTTTGATCTTTATACAAGCAAATATCATAAATATTCATATTATCAGTACTTAGATAGATTTTTTTTTTTAAAAAAATAATAAAAAAATCTAAAATCAGAACAAATTTATGATGTAAATATGACTTACATATATATATATATATGCAATTTGACATGGTATATATCATGTTATTCTATATACTATATTTAAATATATTGTCATATTTTCATGATTAAATTAACCATAGTAAATAAGTTAACAATATAATATGTATAAAACATATATGCATACTCATATTTATACAGTAAAATTTTTTTATAGTCATAACATTCATATTAAACTAATTTTATTACTATAAGGAGGTTATAACTTAATAAAAATATAATTATAAAAATTATTATTTTAATTTAATTATCTTTAATACAGTGATATAGAGATAAAATATGCACTAAATATATTCCAAATCTAATGTATAGATATTGAAAAATATTTTATCTTGTATTTTTTTTAATGTAACATAATATATATATATATATATTTATAATGGACTGATACTTGTTATTATGCCAAGATAAATCCTTTTAGAGGCGATATCAAAAAATTGTAGCTTATTATAATATAAAATTTAATTTTATTTATAACTAATTTAAATTAAAATTATAATTTTTTATGACTATTAAAAAATATATTTATATATATGATATCACTGTAGAGATGTCTTTCTATATTTTTATTTAAAATAAATTACACACTTCCATTCTTATTCAAACTTTTCATATTAAATACTTTGTGATTTTTTTTTATATATATATTTTAAATTATACTATTATATTTTAGCTCAATTACCTTTAATTCTTATTCAATTTTTTTTTTTAAAATTTTAACGTAATTTTTATATCTTCTGTAAATTATAAAATCTTTTATTTTTATCCTAATTTTTATTTATCCTAATTTTTTATAAATTAAATGGGTATGATTATATTAGATAAAAATTAAAATAAGACTCAAAGTGATATTACAATTTTTTTTTTTTAAAGAAAATTTATCCTAACTTTCTAAATTTTATTTAACGAAATATTGATTATTTTAAATTTTTTTTTAATTTTGTTTAAATTTTAAAATTTTTATTCTTGTGTGTATTAATCATCAACATTTATTTATATTTTTATTTGTTGGCATGAATGACATATTAAAAAAATAGAAATTAAAAGTTAGAATGGAAGAGTTAACAGAAAAAAAAAAAAGAGAAATTTTAACTGTACAGCACAAGTACAGTACAGGACAGGAGTGAAAGCTAGCGTTGATCAACTTCTCTCCTCTTTGCGTCTTCTGAATTTCAGTTCCATTTCTATCTCGTCGTTTCCTGCTGCTTTTATTTGTGTTATATTTATCTCAGAGAAAGGCTTTGTAATACACGAAATTAGTAAAATTAATTGGCTTTAATTTAACATTTTCTCTCTCAAACATTAATTATTCTCTCTTTTATTTATTGATAAAGATATATTATTTATTTATTAAATACATGTTTATTAACAAAATAAACATGCGTACAGAGATTAGATACCAAAAAAAAAAAAACTGACTCTCAGATAATTAATTCTACTAGCACGCCGTCAGCCTTAGCAGCCCTCTAGCTCCCAAAGCCGGTTCTCTCTAGCTGCAAAATTTCTTGGAAGGAGAAAAGTCCACCAACTCCTTGGAACGAACCCATGGTTTGATTACAACAACCGAATTAAATATCCGTTTTTGTTCATTCTTCATCGCCTCTATCGTTAAGTAATACATCATCCCCGAAACCACCTGTTTCTGCGCCTCAACCACTCGTGAAAATCTCAGCTTTCCGCCATCTTCCTTCTGTTTCCGATTGAACTCCTCCACTGAGAATTTACCCAGATCCTGCACTTCCTCGTTTGTCTCCACGTCCTTCACCTTTGATTTTGCCCCCACCATACGCATATGCTTACGGTCATAGTTGCCACTGACTGATGCTATGACGACGAATAACAACAACAACAAAAGAGGGATGAAAGTCAATGCTCCAGCAGGTTTCGCCATTGCTATTTGTTTTGATGATATTGGTAATGATAAAATGAGTTGGAGCTATAAATAGAGAAAAGTCATGGGGGAGGGTTTTGGACACGCAAATTAATAAGGCAGAAATGGGCAAGAACGACGTGGTGCTGCCGCGTATTTTTTAAAACAACAAATAAAGGGAAAAGCGACAGAGCTTTACCGTGCGTTTCTGATGGGATTCTTTTTCTTTAGTCTAAATTCTGAACTGTGATGATGTTGGTGCTACTGGTTCTTGTTTGTTTGTTAGGCTGATGATATTCTTATCGTCTCGGGTATTGCTGATACTGTGTGCGAAGAGGGGGAGAGTGACGCGTGCTTTGGAAGTTGGACGTGTGTCTCCTTGGAGCTTGCATTGTGACAACGGTCGATTAACCTATTAGCCATGCAACATAATGAATTGCTGGGTAATTCCGTTATATGTGCTGGAAATCCTAGATCCTCTCCCAGTCTCAAGTAAATGAAAACCATTTTGGTTTCACCATTTCTCCATGATAAAGGGGGTCATGCTTGACTTAATTATTATTGTATTGTATTGTATTTTTCTTTTTTTTTTTTTGTTTTAGTTAAGAGCATGATATTGGAAGTGATCAAGGCATCCAAAACTAATAACAGGGCTTGAATAAACTGGGAATGGAGAAGAATTTACGAATGCAATCAATGACATCACAATATCCTAGTACAAATATGTTCAATCACCATCTTACTTGCAGAATTCAATGGTTAAATTTTAGAATAATTAATTTTTATAAGTTATTTTAGTCTCTCTCTTTTTTTTTTTTGAGATATGCATGTATGCTTTGGAACATTATCTTGTATAACACCCTTTCACCGAAAGTTATTAGATCACAAATTTTAAATTTAATTAACATTAGAACTAATTTTAAGTAAATACTGTAATACAACTCCCAGAAGGTAACTTGTCGTATCACACGAGAGATCTTGAGACTACCGGCTTAGGGGAGAAATGGGGGAATGAGAAACCCAGGTGAGGTTTAGTGATAATTGTTACGTTTGCTTGCAGTGAGTGGGTAGCTGCTGATAAATTCAATAAAAATGAATTTATATTTAATTGGGCACGGTCAATGGGTGCATTTCATGGCGTAGTGATGACAGCAGTACAAGAGAGAGTAAACGTAACGTAGCCCATAATCTTTATTAATTGGACACAGCTCAGCTCAGCACAGCAGACGACGACAGAAGATCAATTTCATTACTACTGTGTGTGTGTGTATAAAATACGAGTCAATTTGTTCGTTCCAACGAGTCTGTGTGCCAATTTGTTTGAATTGGCTACCGCATTTTATTTTTTGGTGGTTTGTTTTTCACTTCTTGGGTTTTTTGGGCTGGCTGAAAAATGCGATAAAAACAGAAAATTTATTTTAATCTTTGGTTTAATAATAAGCATTGTTTATCCATTATATGGTGTTAATAATTTTTAAAATGATTTATTAGTCAAACTTATTATTTGATTCATAAATATCACTTCACTTGACACCAAAATAATAATAATAATAATAAAATAAAATAAATTAAGAAAAAATAAGTAGTAAAGTTGATATATTCCTTAATTACTAACTTTAATTAATTTAGCCAATAAATTAAAATACTATATTACAAAGTAAATTAAAAGGACAAAATAATTTTTACATAATTCAAAATTTTTTTTATCCTACATTCATGAGGTCATATTTAAAAAATAAATGAATAAATAAATAAAAATAATACACTAAAAAAATCAAACCCATACAAATATTAATTGACTTACACAAAACTAAAGACTTACTTTTTATATTATCATTATTATGTTGAATCTTCTATATGAACTTGTTTAATGTGATCCTTTTATTTTAATTTGATGAATTTCTTTTAACTGAGTCAAATACTTTCATTTTGATAGCACTGAAATCTCTTCAATAAATTCAACAAGAACTCACTTTGATGATTTTGAAATCTCTTAAATAAATTCAACAAGATCTTTTTACTTGATGTTGTTGAACCCCTTTCAATTAAAACAAAATTTTCTCCTTAAGAATGTCTTGTTTGTATCTTAAGACAATCTATTTTTAGTGTCTTCAAGAGCTACTCAAATATAAAAATATTATATATTTGTAGTAAAACTCTAAGTTTTATTTGATGAAGATTTTTGATTCCTAAATCTAAAAAGAATAGATTTTTTTTAAATAGGAAAAAAAATCATTCTCAGTTATAACTCTTGTTTTTTAATAATTTTTCTTTCTTTTAAGTTATAAAATTATCAATAAAATTTTTTAGTTAAGTTTGAAGTTCATACTTAACTAAAATAACTAAAAAAATTAATTAAAAATGGTGTACACATAAACATGGTATTCAAAATATCTCCAATTTGTTGTAACAAAGCTTGTAATAAAAAATTTGGTTTTAGAATAAACTCAAAAACTTTGATACATTCATCCATAATGATTTGCCATAAGATGACAACTAAGGGTGTACAGTGGTTCTAGATTTGCCTAGAAACGCTAAGAACCAATTCAAAAAATAAGTTATTGAACAAAAAAATTAAGAGTTAGAATCGAATCAAAAAATTGATTTAATTTTGAAAATAAAAAATAATTTTTATGTAAAATATAATTTATTTAAATATTAATTTAACTTAATTTATATTTTAAAGGTATAATAAATACAAATTCATATTTAATAAATTATTAACAATAATATATAACATTTTTCATTAAAATTATAAAAATATTTTCAATCGAAACACAATATATGTTATTAAAATTTATTACTAAATTTATGCAAATATATGTAAATATAACTCTTAAGTAATATATATTCATATTTGATTTAGCAAGCAATTTATTGAATAAGAGAACACTCTATTAATTTGATCTACATAAAAAGAATTAATACATGAGTTTATAATGTTTTAGTTAATTTAATATATCATGTTTATTTGTATAATAATTTAATAAAATCATAATATGTATATATTTATTTAACATTGTTGAACAAGTTAACATTTATAGTAAATAAAATATATACACGTTGTAATATTATTATATATATATATATATAATTGTACTATAGTAAAAATATATATATATATATATATATTTTGTGATATGTACTATTATTCAAATAATAATACAATATTTTTCAAATAATTTGTAGCATGTTAATTATTTTCAGTAGTTTATTTATCTTCTTTTTCATTTATTTTGTTTTTTTTTTATTTATATATGTGATTGCTTATACAATTTAATACTACTGATTTTAATTTTTTTAAGAATTTATTTTTATGAAATTAAAAATTAGAGAAATTGAGATAATTGATATAGGTATCTTGTTTTTGAATCGGAGTCCAATTAGAATCGAATAAAATTGAAAAATATAGTACTTTATTAAAGAGAAAATATTTTATTTTTGAGTGAAATTGAAACTAGAATTAATTTTTCTCACCCTTATTAAACAACTTTGAAAATCCCAACAAAATTATTATTGTGGGTAAAAAATTATTGTTGCTGATGTGGCAAAATTAGAATGAATTAAAGAAAAATCTAATGTGTTGCTCTGGGTTGGAATTTGCTATGAATAAGCCCTTAGATTAGTCTTCAGTGAATATCATTATTTCTAGATTCAATGAATAAGACTCACTATATCTTTGAATGTTTTTAGGCCCTAACAATATGATGTTGTTGTAAACAAATCAGTACATATACGCAACGATAATATACAAAATAAACAATTTATTTTTCAAGATTCATGCGACAAACTTTAGTATTATTATATGTATATAATTTAATGTAGTAAATACGTACATATCTTTAATTAGACTATTTTTTTTATCAAACTATAAATATAGATCAATTGCCTTTGCGTCTCTATGGTATCCACACAATCAAAAATTTAGCTTAGAATGCTAGCTCTTATGATTTGAGTGTGTGATATTTTGTATGTTCTTCTCTTATCAAAAGTAATAAATAAACCCTAAGTATATATCTAAACGCGCAAATATCACATGTTTCTATTACTATTTTAAGTATTTGATTTAGGCTTAAATTATTTGATTGGACTTTTTTTTATAAAATTTAATTTATCAAGTAAAGTAGGCACTAATAAAATTTAATTTAATTTTTTCATAATAAACTTAATCAAAATTAATACCCAAATAGTTTTACGAATTCTAAATATGTTTATATATATATATATGTCTTATATTTTCGATTTTAATATGTGACTTAATAAGTTCTCGTAACATTACTAGTAATACTAAAATATAATTTTAGTATTATAAATAATGAATAATGTCTAGTAACACATCATAACTATTTAAATGATAAGAATGTCAGTAATTTGACATCACCTTATCCGTGATCAATGTTACTATATAATTCAATCCCTTTATCTTAAATATTTTAACTTAAATATGAGATATAGAATGTGCCATTCTCGGATGAATCAATTTTATATTTTTTTAATATCTGAATAAATTTATTTTATCAAATGAAGTCAATTTTATATATTAACTTATTTGAGTATGGCCATGCATTTTTCAAAATCTCAATCAATAAAAGGGTTTAAAATATCACTCTCATTATATTAGGAGGGACAAATTCTCTATTAATCACACATATTCCTTTATACGAGTTATGATATATTTGATTATTTTTTTTATAATTTATCTTATTACAGATGATATTTAAAAATATCAATATATGCCATTCTCTATGTTGGGAACCATGATAATCTCAAGTTCAAAGATTACATACACCATTGTTATTATGAGAACAATTTATAATATTTATATAATGATCCATGTAATATTTTTATGATGGATCGATCCAGTACATTAATTAATTAACTTGTATTCATGTATTAACTTAATATATCATATTATAACACACAAATATTATTATTAGTTACTTGTACATATTAATCTCTATGTATTGTTATTATCCTATTCACAACAATACTTGACTAAGGATATTTATGAATAATATCGAACTAATTGAATTTACTATTTTAAGGACATTATTATATTTATTAAATATATATAATATTAAAATAATCAAATAATATATAAAAATCAAAATATTATCATATAAATACGTCAAATATCAAAAATACTATTAAATTTAGAGCATATACTAACAGTTATAACTTTACATGACTCAAGTTTTGGATTAAAGTTAAATTACTAGTCTTAAATGGAGCAAATGTATGAGAGCGAGTTGATCCCAACAAAAAAATGAAGGAAATTGCAACATTATCAATTTTTATTTTAATCATTATTATTAACTTTTAGTATGATCTGTCAACCCAACACGAACACAAGACAAAATTTACAAATTTAGATTAATATAAGATTACACAATTATTAAAAATATAATAAAATACGACACAATTAATATTTATAGTAGATTTGAGTTTAGAATTTTTGACATATGAATATGTTAATGACATAATTAATTATTTTAATTATCATATTGTGTTAACTAATTTATGATTTAATAAATTTATTTTATAATTTTTATATTTTAAAATTATTTTAGTTGTATTAACCCACCTATTTTTATAATAAATTTAGTTATATTTAAAATAAAAATTGATTAGTATTTGAGAAAATATTACTATAAATATTATAAGAATATATTAAAATATAAATAAATATATTAAATGAGTGATACGATTATAATTTGTTTAATCGTTTAATAATATTATATGAAATTTTTTTTCTTCTTAATATAATTATTAAATGGATCAAACTTAGATTAATATTTTTGACACGACACTAATATAAGATGATTATTCAAATTACTACTCTAGTTGTAATGCATGCACATAGAGATTATATTGGTTAAGTGGGAAACATTTGAAATTGGATTAGACATTTTTAATGTTCATGCAAAGTTTTCTTAGTATATTGTCAAATATTTGCTTAGGTGTTAATTGAATAAAGGGTTAGGAATGCACGAAGATTAGGAAAAGAGATTCGGCTTTGATTGTCGGATTTTTATCTTTAAATTGAAAGTTTGTTTCATTTTTTGTTGCTTTTATAATTTGTAATTAAATTAATTTTGGGAGAAAGGAAATCAAGAGTAAAAAAGAGTAGACGGAGAAAAAAAAGTGTAAAATATTAATTTTGGTATAGATTAGATCTAGAATTTGTTTTGAATTATTAAATATGTGTATAATTATTATGCGTTCGGAGTTTTAGTAATTTATTTTACATGTATAATTTAGTCTTATGTTTTTGTTGTTGGAATATTGTAATAAGATTAATAGTATAATTTTCTTGATAGTTGTATTTCAAGCTAGTAATTATTATTTTTAATTTGATATTAAAAAAGGACTCCAACAAGGAAGAAACATCAATAGAGGTCTGGATTGTTATGGTAGGTGTTAATATGTTTTTGGCCGATATTAGTTTTAAAATTAAAAAGTATGGTGTTTTATTTTTTTTAATGCCTAAAAAAATATTTATAAAAATTTAATTAAAATTATGAACATTTATGAAATTTATTGTTACTAAATTGAATTAGAATTATTTTTTCTATATGAATTATGAATATACAAATTTATTTTTTATAGTGCATCAACATGTGCTGTGTTCCACAAAGGAATTTATAATTTCTATATGGAATTGTTTTTCTGTACTTTTAATGGTACACTTATATAATGTATTTTAAGTTTAAAAATAATTATTTAAAAAGTAGAATTTGTGAAGGTTCACATTTATGGACCAATGAGGTACTATAGATATGATTTCTTTCTTGTTTTAGAAGTTTACAAAGATAAAATTTAGATTTAGTGTTTAGGAATAATACCCCAAAAGTACTTTGAGTTTTTTATAAACACCGCTCTATAAAAAGAATGCCCCAAAAATAGAGATGACAATTTTACTTGTAAGCTCCCAAATACATGAGCATATGAGATGGATTTAATATGCCTCTTAATGGGTTTGAAATGGGATTGAAAAAACATAACCATAGTAGGTTTATTTTGTCATGTTTTTAAACTTTTGAGAATGTAAATAATTGTTTATAAATTTGTAATATACATATGAAAGCAAATATTATGTAATTTTCATATAACTTTATAAGAGTAAATGGGTAAATCTTGATGCAGTTGTGGTATTGTGATTATGAGATGAAAGTTAGTTAGTATTAAAATTTCATTTAAAAATATATAGGATTTGAAATCTAGGTTTTAAATTTGGAATATGTTATTGTTATAGGGAAAACTCTCACCTAAAATTTTTTGTGGAATTAAAATAGTTACAAAAATACAATTATTTTACCAAGTTTAGCTGAAAAATGCTCAACAAGTTAAAGGCATTGGACAATAAGACAATAATTGGGTCATAAGGTGTGAATAATAGAGATAAGATTATTGTTGTACCAAGTTCAGGCAAAGAAAAAGCCTACTAAAGATTTTTTTTTTAAAAAAAAAACTAGTTCATAATGTGCTAGAGATAAAATTTCACGCAACAAGGCCAAAGTCTGTAACAAATAGTTCCTGGTCTCTAATTAGTTGATTCGTTTCTCTGAGATGAAAGCAAGGGTGGCCTGAGTTCGTTAAAGCAGGCTGCTGATATTGTGAACTGTGGGCATGAATTTGCAGAGCAGAACTGTCAGCGGAGGTCCCTCTCCTGTGGCAGTATTACATCCGTTATTATAATGTTAAAGGAAATATTTGTTTTTGGAATTATATAATTGTATTTCTGTACTACATAGGACACGCCATTTTTGTGTCTTTCTCTTTAGGGTTATGCAGGCTCTTGTATAAATAGATCATCATTCGTGTAACTCATACACAATTGAAAATACAAAAGATATATTCAATACATTAGCTTCTTGTTCCTCTTTGTTCAAACTCAAGAAAGTCTCATCAACTCTATGAGAAGTACTTCAATGGATCTACGACGATTAAACAGAGACAACTTTACAAATGTATGACTAAGAAGCCTTAAGGTTGGCTTTAATTTATCATTCTGATTGGTTATTTTTGAGGAGGAATACACATAGTATGGTTAAGACAAGTTTTTGACGACCTAGAAGACAAGTTCGACATGTATCCGTGGGGCAAAATGGCGCGAGCACTGGCAAAAAAAAAAAGAAAAAAGGAAGGCACTGTTAAGAGCATTGACTGGAAAGGTCAGGGTATTGAATTATTATTCAATTGCTACTACGAACTTATAATAAGCTAGATTATTTAGAAGTAAGAATAGATTATTTAGATAATGAAGTTAAATTTATACAAGGTAAAATTAGTAAATTTAGAAAATTAAACTATAATAGTAAAAATAAAATCAAGGGTATTTAAAATTCATTGGATAAAGAAATAGAAACGTTAGCAATAAGAATAAAACAAATTAGACTAATAGATAAACCACAAGTATATAAAAAGTGTCAAGATATAAAAGATATTATAGGACCAAAAGTTAATTTTAATAATAGATTTAGTAAGTAGAAAAGAATATATTAAAAAATGTTTATCCAAAAAAGTAAAAAATATTCTAAATTGTAGTAATAAAGGAAAAGAGATTATAAAAAGAACAGAGGATATAATAGACGAAAGTAAATTGGAAAAATTATTAGAAGTAGGTTTTAATCAAATTAAAAAGAAAAATTTATATAAAGAAAAAAGTATGTTAGAAAAAAAATTTAAAAGCCATTTATATGTTTATCAAGAAGAATTATTAGTTGAAGCAATTAATAATAATAAAAAAATAACTTAAATTAGTCAAAAGCTATATATGAATTATTGAAAGAAAAATATTCATCTATTCATTTAGAAGTGATTATAGTAGGAATTTTAAGTAATATAAGATTATGTTTGGATACTAAAGCACATATTTATCTATATTACAATAGATTTAATAATCATAAAGATGCACAAATAAGAAGTAGTGAAGTAGACCTTAAAAATAGAATAGTAGTAATAGGATGCATGCTAGAATTAGATATAGATATTAAAGAATTTTGTGAGAATATAAAAATAAATGTACAGTTAGAGGATTTAATATGGTAGGAGAATTTAAAAATCATAGATTAAAAATATTTTGTTTAGGAAGAATTTATAATAAATATCATAAAATATTTAAATTTATTAATAAAAATATTGTAAAATATTTTAAAAGTCAATACATAGAAATGATAATTCCACAAAAGCTTAGTAATAGTTAATTAAATAGTCTTAGTTGGAAACTACCAAAATTAGAAGTAGACAAGCAATTAGAATTGCCAACGACAAGCATAATATATGAAGATAAAAAGATTTAGAAATTATAAAAAAAGTAATATTCAATAAATTGTTGAAGAAGAAGAAGAAGAGAGTAAAATTAATATAAATTTGGTAGAAATAGAAAGTGTAATAAATAACATAAAAACTTTAAAAGTAAATAAAGAAAAAATTATAAATATGATTTATGAATTTTATAGAAAATATTTAGACTTAGAAGTTTATAATTATTTATGTAATAGTTTATATTTAGATGATAATGACGTAGATGAGACATTAATTAAAAAATTAGATGTAGAAGTTTTTAATTGAGAAGAATGTATTATTTAGAACATGAAATCTTCATAAATGAAGAAGAAAATAAGCCAGAATTAGAAAATAATAATGATATTTCAGATTTAATAAAAGATACTATAAATGTAAAAAATTATTTAGAAAATAAAAATTTATTAGAAATTAAATATACATATCAAAAAGTTAGTAAAATACTTAGGTCAAAAATTAGAAAATTAACAATGAGAAGGTGAAGATAAGGATTTAATAATTTTAAGTTGACAAGAACCAAAAAAGTGGAGAAAAATATTTAATTTATGGCAAGGAAATTTAATAAGATATAGTATGGAAGCATTATGTAATATAGTAGATCCAAAATATAAACTAATCTATTTAGAAAGTACATTAGGAATCAATGAAAGAAATATATACTTAGGATGGAGAAAATATATGGAAGAAAATAATAAACAAGTTTTAGATGAATTTGATACAAATACAACTAAATAAGCTTTATAAATTTGATGAGTAAATTAATATTAGGTATAGAACTAGAAAAATGATATACATAAATCAAATATAGCCCTTAAAAATTTAAAACAGTTAAAATAATATGATCTTAGATTTTATAACTAATATGTTAATACATTTTATAATTATTGGAGTTAAATTAGAAAACCTTATGATAAAAAACTTTTATATAAATTTGTTAATAAATTACTAGAAAAATTAGGAGAAAAACTTAGTAAAGAAACAATAAAATGGTTAGAAGAAAATACTAATTACATTATAAGTTTGTTACATTTAATATAATCTGTTAGACAAAAAATTAAAAAATATTGAGATGAAGAGAAAATTAGAAAACAAACTAAAAAAAATTTGGAAGAATGTGCATAAAATTTATAGATGTACCAACATATGGTGTAATAATAGAAAAAAGTCAGAAAGTAGAAAAGGCCTTATAAGAAGAATAATAGAAAATATTATAAAAAAAAGTATAGAAAATATTTAAGAAAAGTTGTAAATAATTTTTGTGTAGAAAAGAAGGACGTATAAAGTCTAATTGTCTAGAAGCAAAAAAAAAAAAAAAAAAGCATACCTTTTAGATGATTTACCAGATTATTTAAAATAAGAAGTTTATAACATAGATAATTTAAGTAGCGATAATGAAGTACATATAAACAAAAAAATAGTACAAAAAGTGATATTAAACATAGTAGTATTGAATTAGATATAGAAATAAAATATTGTAATAGTACAAAAAGTGATACAGAAATAAAAAAAAATAGTACAAAAAGTGATATAAAAATAAAGTATTGTACAAAAAGTGATATATTATAATTTAAGATATATGGTTTTATAAAATATTGTATAAAATATAAGAAAATGATAACTTAAGGATATAGAGATGGTAATAATATTAATTATTTAATTTGTTATTATTGTAATAAAAAATATAAGCAATTAGAATTAAGAAAAATTAAAACATGAAAGTAAAAGTGAGATGTAAATAGAACAGGAGGTGATTTGATAAATATAGATGTAGATGTATAATATAAAAAAAAATATAAAAACAAAAGTTATGATAGATATAGAGGCAAATAAGTGTACTATATATGAAAGTTTAATTAAAAAAAAAAAAGAGATTAGATTAAGATAACTTGTAAAAATAAGACAATTTAATAGAGAATAATTAGAAATAACTCATTGTGTCAGAAATACATCAATGTGCATTAATAATGAAAAACACATTTTACTTCAAACTTTTATTATAAAAATAGTTTGTAAATATAAATTTATTATAGAACTAAATTTTATTGTAAGAAATAATGGAAGAATGTCATTAACTTTAGATAAGTATTTTTCTTTAAGAAAATTATATTTGTACAGCCTAAATTTGAAACTTTAATATTCTACTATTCTATTATTGTGATATTTACTGAATAAATTTGTATTTTGTATATTTGGTTATCATGTCCATACTTCTTCTTTTTATTCTTTGATCTAATCAATTTCAAATTGGTTCATGTATGTTATAGTTCTACGAAATTAGTTTAAAGTAACCTAAGACAGTTAGGGGAATTATAATTCAAGTATAACTCAAGTATGTTTTGGGGCGCAAACATACTTTGATTTTTTGGATATAATTTGATTTACAAATCTTGTATTAAGGCAATTCTTAATGCATTAAAAAACTAATAAAGTGAGCTACATTTTCAATGTTGAACACTTATCCAAATTATGAGCAAAACCCAATCAAAATAGGTAAAGATAGCTAACTTATCATTTTGGGCCTAACCCCATTTCAAAATTTATATAAAATTTTACTATTCCTTATATTCTTTATTCTCTTCTCTCTCTTAACCTTAGGTTACGAATTTGTTACTCAAAAACTACTTAATCAAAACTCAATTACTTGTTAATCTTGTAAGATTCAAACTTTAAAGAGCTTAAGGTATGATTTTCTCCTTGATTCCTTTATTAATTTTTGATTTTGATTGAGTTCTACAAATGGGTTTTGTGAATTTTATGACTTTAGTTGGATTTGGGTTTTAAGGATGGATTATAATACTTGTTTATGAAGTATTGTGAGTTAATAGAAGAATATTGAAAACCTTTGAAATCATTGAATCTTATGAAACCCAAAATTCAAGAGTTTAGTGAATAGTATGCATATTTTTGATCGTATTTTAAGTTTTAGAACTCGAATTGAGGCATCACAAATTATAGATACTAAGAAATAACATAGTCGAAAATCAACATGAGAATCCATAAGAAGAATTCCTAACAAATTTTTGAAGTTAGGCTGTTTTGCAGAGGCTTGCAAGCCAGGCAATAGATAAAGAATGTATCATAATTTTAGTTTGAAGTATCATAATCATAAACCATTTATTTTGTAGGAAATTAGACATATTTAACTTTCTAACAGTATATCATACATATAAATATCATGAGTAGGTACTGAGATAGAAATATTACAAACTCATTCATTATTTGATGAAATTATCATGTTTCAATTGTTATAGATTTTTTACAGGATCTTCCACCTCAAATGGACTAGCCAAGGGACTTTAAACAGTATAGTGAGTAGATAAATTTAATTTTGAATGATTATACTTGATTTAGTTTTTTTTTTTTTTAACAATTTGATTTTATGTGAAAACTCATTAGGATAAACTAATGTTTCATGATTTTGATTTGTAGCATTTATCCTTGATGAAATTTATATGAGAAGCAAATATTTGATTTAGTGAATGATGCAATTGTTTTGCCTTAATCATTGCTGATTTCGTTATGACTTGAAATTGATTTATATGGATTTATTTTGAATCTGAGCATGATGATTGCGATTTGATCGAGTACTCTTTATACTTGTGTATTTTTGAAAATTATGGTTATAAATTTTGCATTGAATTTTTGTTTTCAATTTTATCTAACCAGGATTCATAAAGAGGAATGCATACGTGCCTTGATTTCATGTTTTGATATATGTGTATGTAAAGGTACCAATATAGAGTAAGAAGTAATGGATGAAGGGAGATCTGATATCTAACATCTGATACCTGTATATTTATACATATATTTTTGGTATATTTGATTTTCTAAAAGTGATTTATGATTTTATGAAAAGCAGTAATTGTTATAATAAAATTTTATGATATTCTAAAAGACTCTTTAACTATTTAACAAAATCTTCGTATTGTACCTTTATATTTAAGAATGAATTTACTAATTAAACTAAATTTTTCGTTTTTACTATTTACTTGTTGAGGTTTTGCAAAAGCTCACTCCCCCCCTCCAACCACACCTTTCAATTTTATAGGATTAAAAAATTAGGTTAGCATTTATCGAGACTTTAAGAAGAGCATTGGGATGCTTTTATACATTTGTAATTATTTAATGGTCTTCATTTTTATATGAGTCCATTTGGTTTGTGTATATAAAGCTTAACGCTCAATGATGTGTATGATTATCTATTATGGAGTATAGGATCACTATAGCATGCTGCGGCCTAGAGCTAGGCCTTTAGAATTTTTGTTTACTGTGCACGTGTATTGGTATTATAATGTTGTGGTATAAAGCTATGGTCGTACACTCTCTGATCACTATTTACTTACTACACAATTTTTCACCTTTTATTAAAGTTATAGTATATACATGTGAGTTTTATCTATATAATTTATATTTATCTGAGTTTAATGCTTATATGTTCAAATTTGCATACAAATTTATCTAGGGTTTATGAAGGTAGAATGTCCTCGCCTCTATGCCGGTCACAATCATAAGTTTTTGGGATGCAACAAAAAAGAAATATAGTACCATATAAAAAACAAATTAAACATACAAATAGTAATATAGAATTAAAATATTTTGATAATTTTTTAGAAGAAAATAAAGAAGATGAGGAGGAAATAGAACAATTAGACAAAATAGATATATAAGAATATATAAAAAATATAGCAAATATATAAAAATAAGTAAATTGTATAAAATGTTATTTCTTGCCTATAATAATAAAACAAAATATAGACAATTTATAAGAAAATCGAAATAATAAGAGAAAACCTTAGAGTAAGTACAAAGAAAAATATAAAATAGAAATAATAAATCTAAATTTAATAATAAATTCAAAAGATTTAGCATATAGTTTAAAAGATAAAAGAGAAATTGAAATGCATATAAAAGAATTATTAAGATTAGGAGTAATTAAAATAAATGCTAGTAGACATAGAAGCTCATCATTTATAGTGAGAAATTATAGTGAAATAAAAAGGGAAAAAAGTGTAAAGATAATAAATTATAAAAGGTTAAATGATAATACTTATGATAATGGATATAAAATACCTTATAAATATAAATTATTAAATAGTATACAAAATACTAGTTAGTTTAGTAAACTAGACTATAAAAGTGGTTATTAGCATATTATATTAGAAGAAGAATTCATAGAGTGGACTGTATTTAAATGTTATGAAGAACATTTTGAGTGGTTGGTTATGCCTTTTGGTTTAAAAAACACTCTAAGTTTTTTTCAAGCACATATGAATAAAATATTAAAGTACTAATAGTAGTATCTAAAAAAAAAAAAAATAGCCATATTAACCATGTAGTAAAGTACTAGATGTAACATTCTTAAATTTAGGTATTCCTTTGAAACTTTAATATAATTATTTTTATTGTATATCTTGAGTTTTGGGTTGTGAAATATATAAGATAATTTTTGAAATCCTAGTTAGAACCATTTTGGTAGAAAAATAGGTCAAAATAACGGTAAAGGGTAAAATTATCATTTTAAGTGATCGTCGATAGATTAAATGAGAGACGATCGAGTTAAGAGTTGTATTTTAGTTATTATTAGAGAAAAATATAGATTGAATAACTTTAGAATAGTAAGAATCACTAGTTTGTCGAAAAGGGACAATTTTATTGAAAATGACAAATGGTCAATTCATAATGGTCGCAAAGGTCATATTGAAACCTGCATTTTTAAAAATATTAAAAATATTGTTAAAAGTATGTAGATAGAAATATAATTAAATTTGAATAGGAATACCTTTAGAAAAGAGAAAAATGACCAAAATGATTAATTTTCTTTCTTAAGGGCAAAATGATCATTTTATAAAATTTTTTTGAATTTCAAGTCATCAAAATCTGATAGACTAAAATGAAAGAATTTGAAAATAGACTGGGTAGTCTCATAATTTTCTTGGTGTCAAATATAGTTTTGAAAAGTTATTAGGTAAAAGTTTAATTTTTGTAAAAATATAAAATTGAATAAATCTTTGACTTTTCAAAATTGGGTGTATTCAATTTCTTTTCTTCTCTCTCTTCTCGTAAGGAATTCTCTCCATTATCTTCAAATTATTTTCTTAAAAATATCAAGTAAAATATCACAATTTGTTCGATTAAACACATTACCGCAGCAGAAAAAATTATTCTACACGTTGAAAGTTTTAATTTGATGATAAAAGTACTTGATTTTATTAAGTTTTAGTTTTTGAACTTGTTGGAAAAACGATTTAAATGGTAGTTTTATGGTTTAAATAGTATTTTAGGTATTTTTTTTAACTTGAATTTTGTGTAATAGCCATCATTTTTGGATTTGAGGTGAGAATCATAAACCCTAAACCTTAACTTGGTAATTTAGAAATTTTGTGAAATTGATGCATAACTTATGAAATTGAGTGTTTGGAAAGTAGATTTAAGTAAATAGAATTGTATAAATAGAAAAAAAAATATAGTTTATACATAATAGGATATATTCAGTCACTATTTATAAAGTACTTAAATGTTTGACGTTAATGTATTTTGATATGTTTAAATGTATTTGGGAATAAATGGAATTGGTTTAAATGTGTAAAATAAGAGAAAAATAGAAAAAAGGGCAAAATGATCTATTTCGGGTACTGTTTATTTTTTGTTAAATTATGTTATTTTGATGTATTTATGTGTTAATAATTGTATTCAGAATAAATGAAATTAGTTTAGATGTGTAAAATGGAAGAAAAATAGAAAAAGAAAAAAATGGTCCATTTTGGGTACTGTTTATTTAGTGTTAAATTATATTAATTTAATGTGTTTATGTGTTAATAATTATATTATGATACAAGAAAATTGGTAGAAATTGGGTTGGATGTGTAAAACGAAAGAAAAAAAACAGAAATAGGGTAAAATTACCCAGTTAAGGTATTGTTCAAGTGGATGTGTGTTGATTAATTGAGTATACATGTAAATGATTGAAAATTGATTGCGTGGAAAAGAAAAAAAAATTTCATTACCAGATAGTGGGTACGGGTATGAAATTTGGAAGTATTTTGAATGGTTAATTAAATATGTGTGTGTGTGTGTGTGTGTGTGTGTAAAGTTGTGTGAAGTTGATGATTAAGTATTATTTATAGTCACGCCTCATTCCATCAACATCCATCGTTGAAAGATGTATTTTAAAATACCTTTTCGGTATTTTATATTTAATGTAAGGATACTTTAATATAGGTATATGTGTGTGTGTGTCTATATAAATACACACACACACACACACACACACACACATATATATAAATTGATTATTATTACTATTAAAAATATTATTTTATATTTAATTTGGTGATATATATATATTGGTAGGTGTTGAAATGTAGTGATGGGTATAAATTTATTTTATATTAGGACAAACTTATAGAAATATTACATATGTGATTATCAGAATTTTAATAAATTATCAAAATACTCTTGAATAATAGTAAAGGATAAATGGGTAATATGTGCATATGATAAATTGTGAAGAAATGTATAAATAGCCAACATACTTGAGGTACGATTACGAAATTTTCTTATATACTAGTAGAGCCACTTAAAAGGAAATGAAATAATGATTTATTATTTACTGTAGTACTCTTTAGGGCATGTGAAACCCATAGTCGTCCTTGTGGTGTCCGTAATTATATGTGAGAAACCACAACAGTTTTTCATGATACTTTTGAGCACGTTGAACCCATAGTAGGAAGCGTCAGTTCGCTATGGCGCCCTGAAGGGCATGTTGAACTCATAGTAGCACTATAAGTATGCACAACTTATTTATATATTGGTGTGTAAAATGAATAATGTAGTCACGATCCATAGTTTACCTAAGTATGATTAGTCAAATGAAAATAGAACATGATAGTAGAAATATAATAGATTGAGTAGAAAGCATATAGAGGAAAGTGGTACTATATTATGATTATTCGTAATATTCTAATTGAATTGTTAATTGTGTGGTTGGGATATGTTAGTCTTAACTAGTTATTGTTGTAATGTTAGATATACGGGATATGTTGTTGTCCTAATTAGTTATTATTTGTATGGTTGGAATATTGTGATTTGTTGAATTATTTTGTTGGGATTTATGGTTCTTACTAAGTAATTTTAAATTACTCACTCTATGGTTGAAATGATTTTTAGGGTATAACTAATAGGATGGCAGAATCGGGTAAATTTTCGGGACCGTAACCTTTTAAAAGAATTGGGCATACAAGATTTTATTACTGTAATAATTATACTTTTATTATAAATCATATTTTAATATATTATACATATTGTAAATAAGTATATATATTGAATTGTATTGAATGTTTACTTTGATTATAATAGAAGAAAAAGAAAAAAAATTAGTGGTTTTTTTTTTTATATCTATTTAGAGGTTATTACTTATATTTTAAATGGGTGTGAGATTCCCACACTAGAAGTCTTAGAAAAATAAAAAATAGTAGTATCTAAAAAAACCTAGAATTACTCAAGCAAGAAATATAATTTTTGGGAATAAAAATTAGATAAGAAAAAATAGAATTGCAAAGGTATATTATTATAAAAATATAAGATTTTTTAGATAAAATGAAAAAAATAAAAGAATTTGAAAAATTTTTAGGATTACTAAATTATGGTAAAAAATTCATTCCAAATTTAAGTATATTAGTAGGACCTTTGTATAATAAATTAAAAAAAAGAGTGTACAAAGATATTTTAATAGTAAATGTATAAAATTAGTTTAAAAAATTAAATCAATAGTACAAAAAATTAGAATATTTAAGTTTACTGATAGATAGTTATTATAAAATTGTAGAAACAAATACAAGTAGCATTTGATGGACAGGTGTATTGTTACAAAAGCCTAATAAAAATAATTCACAGCTATAAGAAGAAATAACATTATATGCTAGTAGAAATTTTACAGAATTTCAAAGTATAAAATTTAATATAGATTCAGAAATATTTGAAATTATTAATTTTTTAAATTCATTTCATTTATACATACAATTAAAAGAATTTACAATCAAAACAAATGGTAATAATATAATTTAATTCATTAATAAAGTAAATAATAAGAACTAAAAGAAAAATTGTTATAATAATAAAAGATGGATAGAAATTTTACATATTATGTAAAGGTTATAAAGTTAAATTTGAACATATTAAAGGTAGTGAAAATAAAATAGTTGATATTATATTTAGATTAATTCCTTCTTAATTGTTGTTGCAGGAAATGTCTAGTACCAACAAAGGCTTGGTAGAATAAAAGCAAATTAAAATAAGACCTTTTACTTTCAATTTTTTTGGTTTGAAATTGGTTTTCAATCACTAAATACATTAAAAAATGAACTTAATGAAGATCAATAATGCATTTTAAATCATATTTGGTATTTTAAAAATAATAGAAAAGTTTTAAATATAATTTAAGTACATTAAGCTACATGTTCTCTAAAACTAAGCGTTTTCAATGTTATGTTGCTTTTAAAGGCAAAAAAATAGGAATATTTTTAATATAAGAAGATGTGATTTTGTCAATTGAAAATTTTCATCACCAATTTTTAGAGATTTTTATAATTTTAAGGAAGTAGAAGAAAGTCTTAAGGTTTTTCTGGATAATGAAGCAAGAGATGATTATATGATATATCATAATAATCATTTTGATAAAAAATAGAAGTTTTAGCATTTTTTTAATAATTTTAAAAGTATTAATGAGTCTAGACATAAAGTATTGCATAATTTAGAAAATGCTTAAGAAACAATTTTCTTATTGGAAAAATAAATTGATTCTTTAAAAAGTACAAAAATATTACATAAGGCTACTACTAGTTAAGCTGCATGTATAAAAAAAGTATAATCATATAATAGTTTAGAAATATTAAGTATAGTTAATGTTGCTCTTATGTAGGATAAAACAAAAGAAATTAAAAAGGCAGTGGAAAAGCCATTAAATGATATTAAAGCTCAAATATATGGTTTAGTAGAAAACAAAATTATAAGAAAGATTTTCAAGATTACAAAAAACTTTAAATTCATTTCAAAATCTACCTATAGGAATATCTGTGTTACATAATCAAAAGTTAGTCAAAAGCAAACTATATTTTAATTGCATGACTATGCAAGTTGACTTGAACAAAAGTTCATTAGAATTGGATTTAGTCACATCCATAGGTTTAAAAAAATTTACAGGACCAAAATTATTAAACTATGAAGTAATTGATACAATATCTGAAACTATTAGAGTCACATTGAATGGACATTAGAAATGCTCTAACAAGTTAATCAATATCACTTTAGCTCTTACAGATATTATCTAGATATTGATTCCTATATTTTCTCGAAATTTGCTAAACAAGTTCTATATTTTGAGGATAAAGTTTTACTCAAAAAGTCTATTTTAAATTATTCAAACAAATTTAGAAAAAAAAAAGGAAGGGGCGCAATTTCATATTTCATAGAAGAAATCAAATTCAGACATTTTAGAGGTCAAAATCAAGCTTGGAGTTAGAGACTATATAAAGAAGCTCTTTTCTTGATATCAAGGAAGTGTTTTTTCCCATAACTTTCTCAAGCCCTTTAATGACAGCAGAAGCAAGGCATCTCTCGGATCTTGAAACTTTTCGTGATTGGTTCCATGTATTTAAGAAATTATTTAATTAATTTATGCTTGGATGAATAATGTTTAATGTGATTATTGTTTATTCCATGTTTTTCATTAAATTGAATAAATAGAATGCTTAGGAATTACACCTTTAAGTGAAAAAGAATATACATATGATTTAATTGATTTGGATGGACTTGTTATATCCATGAGTTAGACATAGATTGATTTCTAGTTATTGCTCTGAAATTGGAAATTAATTACTGATAAGATGATTATTTAGATTAGCAAACCTTAGTACCTTTGTCTCATATATTTCTCATATAATTCTTAGTTTTATTTTGTTTATAGCTTGATTTAATTTCCCTTTTAAAAGTTGAATTTGTTAGGTATTTTAATTAATTTAGATTTAAATAAGATTCTCTAACAATTTTAAGCAGTCCTTGTGAGATCAACCTCATTACCATTGGTATATACCCTAATAAATTCGTGTGCTAATGAGTAACTAAAATTTTAAATCACAACATCTAGATTCTTTGTACAAAAATGTTATATAAACTATACATGCCATACACATATGCACAGATATCATACATTGTGTAACTTTGAGCTAAAAACTATACAAAGAGATAATTGTAAGCTGCCAATTGAACAAATTAAAGTTCTAATTTTGATATAATAACAATGTAGAAAATACAACAAGGACAATCTAATTTAGATGCAACAACACTAAATTATTACAAGTTTGGTGGTTATGTCTAAGTTGATTACAATGTGAGCACTTTTGCCTTATCATATCCTCTCTTGCTTATAACATTCGGTGTTTTTTGCTTCAATCAGATTTAAGTGATGAGAATGCATAACAAAAATTCATAAAGATTCTTTATATGTGCCAATTAAACCAATTATACGGAAAAAAGCGAAGAAAATTACAACAGTACTTAGTGAATTAATTTAAGAAATATAGTTTGAACAATATTAGAGGTCAGTATCAATAATAAAATTAAGCATGAAATTAAATTTAAAAGAGTACTAAAAACTTGTCAAAGTGATTGAAGCACATGAAGAGAATGCTTAACTTGTTTGAGATATATGTTTGTGATGTTTTAATTGAATTTTCTAGTGTAATTAAGAATGTTATGTAAGTATATGTTTAATTAATTAATATTTTTTATTATTTTAAAAGTTTTATTCTTAATTTTTTTAGAATAGGAATTTTATTCCTAATTATTTAAGAGTTTAATTATAAATTCTATATAAAATAGCTCAAACAAAATTATAAAAGGAAGATTAGATTGTATTTAATAAATTGTGAAAATTCCTCTTCTCTTTGGTTCTTTTGAAAGTTTTATGAACATATCAAGAGATTTATCTTATGTCATTCAATTTTTTTTTTTATATACTTTTATTTATAATTAGTGAACTATTAAGTCAAAATCTTTATTATAGGTTTTTATTTTTTTAATTATTGGGTTAAAATTTTTTAATTTAAAATTTAATTTTCTTGAGATTTGAATTTCAATTTAAGTGTTGAGTTTTAAGATTTTTTCTTAAAGTCTCAAAATTAATTCTTTAGATTTCATGATTAATATTGTTGATGTTTGCATTTTTGAGTGTTAAAGATAGAACACTATAATTGATGAACTTAGTTCATAAGAATAATTCAATCCAATTGATCAACACAATGGAAGAGATATGCATAAGCGATAATAAGTGCTACGGTCATGTAATATCGTGAGTAAAAGATATAATGTTTTGTTCACTAACTTGTTAATAATTATCATAATGAGAATCTTTGTTATAGGAGCAAGGTGGGGAGTATTGTTTATGATTTTAGACAAAAACATGAATTTTTTTGCCATAGGAAGTGTGTTATTGACTTGGTTACTACTATTTTAATAAGCAAACAAATTCATGAAACTAGTTTGGTGTTGTTGAATGGCAATAGTATAGATTGTATTAGAACTCAATAATCCAATGTGATAAATGATGGAGCAAACTAGTCAAATTTCGAAATATCAGTGTTCACCTCTATGAATATACTTCACTTTTCTTTAAGTTCATATATATGTAGGTCTTATTAGTAAAATAGATAAAGATAGCCAACTATAAATAATGTTATCATTTTGATTCCAAATTGAGTTAAATTTATCCTAAGCAAAATATATAGCTTGTTAAGAAATTATTAGTACTTTATATTTGTTGGTACACAAAAACTTGAACTCTCACCAAATTTATAAATCTTACCACTATTTGATAAACTCTCCAATAATCCTTCCAAGTAAATAATAAAAAGAATTTTTGTCATATATATGCCAACAATAAAAGTATTGTAAAAAAATTAGTGTAAAAGTCATATATTTTATTATAGTAACAAAATCAATAGTTGTCTCGTCAAAATTCATTCTTACTTAAAAAGTTATATTAAAGTCTCTCAATAAGTAACATAAATATTTGTGAGAGACTTTAAATTACAACTAAAGTTACTTGACAAAATGAATTTGTTAAGTAAAAAAGGATTTTGTAGAGTGGAATTGGGTTTTATCTTCAACCTTGCAATTCTAGTTGCATATTTGGCACATTAAAGTTGATCTTGGCTAATTCATGCATATTTCACCCAGACATTATGTCCACAATTGCTTGTTCACATCACTTTGCTAGAATAATGTAAAAATACAATATAAAATATATGCCTTAAATTTTAAAAGCTAAAGCATAATGCTAAAACACTTCACTCGCCTTTAGCAATATTTTCACACACACACACACACACAAATATTTTCTTTCTCTCTTCTTTTTCTATTTTTAATGTTAGAGCACACACAAAACTAACAAAGTCCAGGGTTATTTTTGTCCACAATGTTTCCTGTTGGACATAAATGTTAACCAATTTCGAAGTTGGATCGCTTGGATCGGATATAAATAATGAGCTTAAATCGAGTTATTTACGTAAAAAATCGAAATTGATATATTAGTAGGCCCACTAGGGAAAATGAAATCAGAACCGTTAAAGTTAATCAACAGTTGGCTCGCTGTTCGACACATATGAGAATTCCTCAAAGCTCCATGAAAACGCTCAGATCCAACACATTTTAAAAAATAAGATATAAATAATCAAACCTCCTCTCTCTCGTCACTCAAAAAATTCAAAAATTCCCCCTCTCTCTAACGGCTACATTTTTCTTTCTTCTCTCCTTTTCTCTTCTCTTGTTTGTCTCGAACCTCCGTCTATCTCGCTCTATCTTGCCCGAATGAACAAACCCTTTCATCCCTAAAACCCTTTCTTTTCTCTCTTAATTTGTAACAATGAAGCACTTTATGCAACCCAGAAACACAGTCTTGAGAGAAACTCAATCTAACGACTCCCCATCGTCGACGTCGTCTCCAAACCCTAATTCTTCTAAGACGAAGCCATCGCGGAGGCAGAAATCGTCTAAAGAAAATGCTCCGCCATCAGATCCGAACTCGCACCAGCCTTCTCCCTCGCCGGCCAAGATGAAGAGTCCGTTACCTCCACGACCACCCAATCCACTCAAACGCAAGCTCGCCATGGATTCCATACTCGAAAACGTCGTCCCCGGAATTTCGGACTCCGGCGTTAAGGTGATGCTCGGAAACTGTTATGTTTGGATCTTGTTGTTTTGTGTGGTTATTTCATGTTATGGTATATGAATTCAATCATTTTTGCCGTTAAAGAGAAAATCAGATTTTCTAATTTAGGAAAGATCTGAGGAAGTTGCTCAAAATAAATAAGTATGATGTGGCTCCTCTTTTGGTTGCTAACATAACTGAGTTGACGATATCAGTGAAAATTCATCGTGTGATATTGTTGAATTTAGGACCTGTTTAATGAAGAGGAAAACATTGTGGAATTTAGTTTCTGCATAAGCTAATGAAAAACAAGGTCATATGTTGCTGCTTTCTTGAAGCATTTTCAACTAGCAGCAATTAAAAAATAGATTCTGAGGTTTGGAGTATTTTTGAAATTTGCAAATCAGGTAGTAGTGCGTATGCGACCTCTAAACAAGGAAGAGGAAGAAGGGGAGATGATAGTGCAGAAAGTTGCCAATGATTCTTTGTCAATCAATGGACAAACCTTCACTTTTGACTCAGTGGCTGACATGGAAGCAACGCAGGTATCATCTTATATACTTGAATTGGTTGAATTAATGATGATTATGACTAAGATAACTAAGTTCTACTCGTCGCTTGTTTCTATGCAGCTGGATGTTTTCCAGCAGGTTGGAGTTCCTCTCGTTGAAAATTGCTTAGCTGGATTTAACAGTTCTGTATTTGCATATGGACAGGTACCTCTTGACTTGTTTTTGATTCATCTCCAGTAGTATTTTATATCACTTGTAGAGATGCTATTTACATTCTATGCATATCTGAGAATTGATTTCACCAGACTGGGAGTGGAAAGACTTATACCATGTGGGGGCCAGCCAACGCCTTGTTGGAAGAGAACTTAACAAGTGATCAACAAGGCTTGACTCCTCGGGTTTTTGAAAGACTCTTTTCCCGTATATGTGAGGTGAGATTCACTTTTATGATTTAACTTTTGAATCTCCATATATTATATACCCTAATCTTGGCCTCTTTAATTTCTTTGTAGGAGCAAATTAGTCATGCCGATAAGCAGCTAAACTATCAGTGTCGATGTTCTTTTCTTGAGGTTGACTTTTTAAAAATTATTCCGTTAGACATAAAAATTTTGTGAACTTGTAATTTTGCATAATTCTTGATTCTTCAATATGCTTATGTAGATTTACAATGAGCAAATCACAGACTTATTAGACCCAAGCCAAAGAAATCTCCAGGTAACAAGAAAATTGGATTAATAGGAAAAAAAATAATTTTCTTTGACCCTTTTTTGGGTTATCATTTCAGATAAGAGAAGATGTCAAATCTGGTGTCTATGTTGAAAATTTGACAGAGGAGTATGTCTGCACAATGAAGGATGTCACACAGCTCCTGATAAAGGTTTGTTCTGTTATTTTTCTCGGAACATGGTATAATGTGGACGCTTAACGGGTTGCCTGTGTTTTACACTTTTCTATTATTGCCCATAAGGAGAAGGCTATATGAGCCTGTATGCAATGCATGTGTTCATTGCATAGAATTCCTTTGTAATGGGAACGTGCATTTATCCATTGCATAACTTATATTTTCTTTGTATTTATATTTTTTTCTGAAAAATTAACTTCTGTTATTATTTACTGCCAATATTTTTGTGTCCTTAAATAAGTTTAGCAAAGTGTGTGAACTTGCTTGCTTTAAGGTTGATTACATTTCAAGTTAGTAATACTTTTGTGAAGTGAGTGTATTACATACAGAATTATTATAGTATTAACAGTGAAGGAAGCCTCTGATGACAACAAGACCATATTTCTGTTTGAAGTAGAAGTTCAAACAATGGCAATAATAAAGATAATTTTCACATTTTGATGATTAAAAAATAAGTAGATAAAGAAAATGTATCAAATGTAAGTACTGGTGTTGTTTATACCCTAGGAGAGGCTTTGTGTTTCTTGAAGGGCTAGTGTTGATAGAAGAGAATGGATCAAAGGGGCCCTAGGAGAGGTTTCATTTCATTTTTCTGGATGGGCTTGAATAATCTTCACCTTCTATCCCATATCCTTAACTGACTCTGAAAGAAGACAGCTGACCAAACAGTTTTTTTTTTTTTTTTTCCTTTTATTATTCTACTGTCTTATGCAGGGAAGCCTATGCTCCTGCATAAATCAAAAATAAAATTACAATTAAGATTGAAGGAGTATCAAGATTTTTACCAAAATTGTTTCCTTTGAGAAGTATTTCAGTTTCTTCTTATTTGTTTAGAGAGATATAGGAGCTGATGTGTTTTATCATAAGGCTGAAGCTTGTTAAGACTTGCAGAGGATCACTTGGAGACCTGCCAGAGAATGGCATTACTTGGTTTTGTTGTTTCTCTTTGAAACTTAAGTATTATGCACTGAGTTAATTCCTTCCAGAGTTTAATGTAATCCATTATGTCTTTTATGTCCCAAATTAGACAGCTGCTGGATCATAATTAGCAATTTATGTAAGAATTTGATATAGATGCATATTCATTTTTACCAGTTACATTCATGTCTCTCCTCAATACTCAATTCTAAGATTTTTCAAGTCTGAAATTCATAATTTTCCTAGCAATTACGGCTGTTAAATGACAATGCAGGGATTGTCAAATAGGAGAACAGGTGCAACTAGTATAAATGCAGAAAGCTCCAGATCACACAGTGTTTTTACTTGTGTTGTTGAATCACGATGCAAGGTAATCACTGCTGCAGTTTAAATATGAGCATATTTTTATTCCCTGAGTTATCAATTGTAGATATTATGTATGTCAATTTTTTTTCTAAAGGCATATAAATCTGGAGTTGAGATAGTAAGACATGGCTACAAACAAAAGAAACCTAGAATTTTGTGAAGTTTTTTTAACCATAGTGTAATAAGAATGCGATTTAACAACATGCAACACCAGCAGAATACTTGACTCTCTGTTTCTTCATTGTTTTGTCTTGCTTCTCTGTGATGGAGGAATTCTGAGGCAAACTTTTGTGTGTTATAGAGCAAGGCAGATGGTATAAGCAGATTCAAATCAAGTAGAATTAATCTTGTTGATCTAGCTGGGTCAGAACGACAGAAGTTGACTGGTGCTGCAGGGGAACGATTGAAGGAAGCTGGGAATATTAACCGGTCTCTCTCCCAGCTGGGGTAAGGGTTACTGTATCTTTTGCAATATATTTTCTTAATGGTGATTTGAGGTTTACACGTGAGTATTAGTTATGGTTGCTCTACTTTAGATAAAAAGGTAAAATTCAGATTTGGAGTCTGTATGATGGATGTGGATTTAGATGCTTTTATTTATTATGTTACAATGGTGTTTAGGCTATGCTACTCTGTTGCATAAGTTTAGATATCAAATAAAGAGATAGAGCAAGCATATATCAGTGTAGAAAAGGGAACACTTTATGTGCAAGCTGTAAAAGAAGTGTATTGGCATGGAAATGCTACTGCAATTTACATATTTTTATCTTTGATTTATCCAAACTGCCATGGTAGAAAAAGAAGGTAAAGGTTGGAACATAAGTAAGAAATCAAACATAAGTAATGGAAAATTGAATTAAGAGGATTTTTTGTTTTATATTTTTTCCTAGTTTCTCCCTTTTATTCAGAGTTTTTAGTAGGCCAATTATATTAGTCACAGTGCTACTGGCCCTGGTTCTTTTATCATCTATTTATATGATACTTTCTGTCAGTCATCAGAAAAGGGGCTGCTGTTGCTTCTGTGTTTTTTCTTTTGGTTCCCAAGATTATGTTAGCCCTTTGTTTATTGTTTTTTATTGTTGAGCTTCCAGGAATATTTTTCCTAGTTTCTCCCTTCCACTTGGAGTTTTTAGTAGGCCAATTATATTAGTCACAGTGCTACTGGCCCTGGTTCTTTTGTCATCTATTATATGATACTTTTTGTCAGTCATCAGAAAAGGGGCTTCTGTTGCTTCTGTGTGTTTTTTTTTTTTTTCTTTGGTCCTGAAGATTATGTTAGCCCTTTGTTTATTGTTTTTAATTGTTGAGCTTCCAGGAATTTGATCAATATTCTAGCTGAAGTTTCTCAAACAGGAAAGCAAAGGCATATACCTTATAGAGACTCCAGGTTAACATTTTTATTGCAGGAATCTCTTGGTGGTAATGCAAAATTAGCTATGATATGTGCTATTTCTCCAGCACTGAGGTAATACTGAAGACTCTGCCTTTCTAGAAGCAACCTGTTCTGATCTAGCTCCCTATTTCCTTTTCTCCATGTGAAAGCTCACTTAATTCAATAATGCAGCTGCAAGAGTGAAACTTTCAGTACACTGAGATTTGCACAGCGTGCAAAGGCAATTAAGAATAAAGCAGTTGTTAATGAAGTAATGCAGGATGATGTGAATTACTTGCGCAAAGTGATACGGCAACTAAGGGTAGGTTCTTATTCTTGATATTTTTATTCTGATAAACATGTTTATATATAATTGACCAAGTAAATGTAAATCTGGTTGGATAATTTAACAGGATGAACTGCATCGAATGAAGGAAAATGGCCACAGCCCAACTGACCCAAATGGAGGTCACTCAGCAGGTTGGGCTCGTAGAAGTTTGAATATTCTAAAAAGCTTACATCACCCCATGACTTTACCTCATATTGATGATGATGGTGATGAGGAGATGGAAATTGATGAGAATGCTGTTGAGAAGCTCTGCGATCATGTAGATATGCAGTTAGCAGGCAGTGAAGACAGCCGCAAAATTGAAGAAAGATCAGAAACAGTTAAATCAGAGCTGCAATTAGTGGTCTCTGGAGATAGTTCTTTGTCTGAGACTAAATGTGATATGATCAAAATTGGTTGTATAGAAGATCAGGCTTCAGAGGATACAGATGTTAATATGGAGGAGGCAATATCTGAACAAGTTGAGGATCGTGAAAATGGAATAATGATTATTGATGGTGCTGAACCTATTACAAACTCGGAATTTTCTAATGATATTGTGCTACATCATAATATCATAGATCAAAATGGTGAAGAAAATGTAAACCAGTTAACTGTTGATATAATCAATTCGGATTCCTCCAGGCAGCTTTTTGAGGTGAAAAATACTTATGGGTCCTGTGTCACTGAATTGCTAGACAAAGAATCACTAACCATAGCACTAGGTCATGATTCTCCTTGCCCAGTCTCTGATTCTCTTCCCGGAGTTTCTACAGGTGTTTCAAGTGCAGATACACCAAATGAATCTGGAAATGGCTCTGTGAATTCTGAATCTCCTTCAACTCTCAGCATAGTTACATCTGATGTATCACCAATTCTTAAATCTCCAACTCCAAGTGTTTCTCCTAGAATTAGCAACAGCAGGAAAAGTCTGAAGACTTCATCAATGTTAACTGCATCCCATGAGGATCTTAAGGTTGACAGCAATTTAGGCCCAGAAGCTGTACATTTGTCCTTTGCCAAATCAAATAAAAACAGTTTATCAGATGCTGTTTCTACTCAAACAAGAAAGAATTCTGTAGCAACAACTGAACATTTGGCTGCTAGCCTTCATCGTGGCCTTGAAATCATTGGCAATCACTGCCAGAGTTCAGCATTCAGGCGGTCAGCATTCAGGTTCTCATTCAGACCTGCAGAGTTCAAACAAGTATTGCCTGTTGAAAAAGTTGATGTGGGCGTTCAAACTTCTCAAAATGCTATGATAGCAGAAGAAGATCCAGCATTATTCTTCTGTATTAATTGCAAGAATAAAACACAGCTTGATGTCAAAGAGGAGAATGACAGCTCAAACCTTCAGTTAGTACCTGTTGATGGCTCAGAATCTGCTGACAAATCCAAGAAGCAAGTTCCCAAAGTGAGTAATAATGGCTTAAGCTTGATTTTTGATTAGTGTAGTCCTGACTTTTCGTACTTGTTGTTCTCAATGCTCAGGCAGTGGAGAAGGTTTTGGCAGGAGCTATTAGGAGAGAAATGGCAGTAGAGGAGTTCTGTGCCAAGCAAGCTTCTGAAATTAAGCACCTTAATCGTTTGGTCGGTGTTTTACTACTTTTATCAATGACTGACAATGTTCTTTAAAGAGGTGGACTGACATCTTTTCAATTCCTTGCAGGTGCAACAGTACAAGCATGAGCGGGAATGCAATGCCATAATAAGTCAGACAAGGGAAGATAAAATTATGCGGCTTGAGAGCCTTATGGATGGTGTTTTACCGACTGAAGAGTTCATGGAAGATGAATTTCTTTCACTCATGCATGAGCACAAGGTACACATTAGTTTCTTAAGATTAAGTTTACAACATTCTACAAATGTATCTTACCTTTATATATATTTTTACAGCTTCTGAAGGAAAAATATGATAACCATCCTGAACTTTCAAGAATAAAAATTGAGTTGAAAAGAGTCCAAGATGAGCTGGAAAATTATCGGAATTTCTGTGATCTTGGTGAAAGAGAAGTGTTGTTGGATGAGATTCAAGATCTTAGAAGCCAGTTACAATATTACATAGACACTTCACCATCATCTGCTAAAAGGCAGAACTCACTTCTTCATTTGACTTATTCATGTGAGCCTACTTTGGTGCCATCTATTAATACAGTCCCAGAATCAACTGAGGAGACTGCTGAAGAGAAATTTGAACAAGAGAGAGCGCGCTGGACTGAGGTGGAGAGCAAGTGGATTTCTCTTGCAGAAGACTTGAGAAGTGAACTCAATAATACCAGGTCACTAGCCGAAAAGCAAAAACATGATCTAGATGCCGAGAAGAAATGTACGGAAGAATTGAAGGAGGCAATGCAAATGGCTATGGAGGGACATGCACGCATGCTTGAGCAGTATGCAGATCTTGAAGAAAAACATATTCAATTGCTCGCAAGGCACAGAAAAATTCATGAAGGAATAGATGATGTTAGGAAAGCAGCTGCTAAAGCAGGTGTCAGGTGTGCTGAATCTAAGTTCATAAATGCTCTTGCTGCTGAAATTTCAGCTTTAAGAGTAGAAAGAGAAAAAGAAAGGCAGTATCTCAAGGATGAAAATAGAGGTCTTCAGGCTCAGCTGCGGGATACTGCTGAAGCTGTACAGGCTGCAGGTGAATTACTTGTACGACTAAAAGAAGCAGAAGAAGCTGTTGCAGCTGCCCAGGTGAGCTTTTTTTCACTTGATTGGTTGATAATAATTTATCTATCACTCTTGTCACTTGAAAGCTTGCTTAGTGTTGCCGTTTTTTGTATATTAATGTTCGTTGTTATGGATAATTTACACTTAAAACTGTTTATTGTCTGAGCACTGATTTATCTTTCCTTCAAAAAGAATTGTGGACAAAAGATCTGTCTCGCCGATGCAAATGAAATGGAAAATTATTTTAGGACACATAGGTATAACACTATTGACGGATCAGTGCTGCAATCTAGCCAGTCAAACTTTTAGTGAAACATTTAGGGACTCTTGTTTGTGTGTATGTTTGATGAGGAAAATCTTCCTTCATGCAAATATTAGTTGATATTTGCTCATTTACACTTGTAGTTGATTGATTTAGATCCCACAATGTAGGTTTGATGGCATGAATTCAGTGCTGACTACCTGACATGCATTATTTGCAAAGTCAGTCGACAGATTGCTTGTTATTGTACACGTTGGCAGGAGGTCCAGAAGAAGCACTGGTTACATGAATATCAATGATGATATGCTCGTAAATGAGGGTAGGAAACAGGCTTTTTTAAAAAGGTCTCTGGCGTTCTTCCTGTACACAATCTAACTACTGATTAATTAACTTTTTCTCTCAACAGTTTTGCTTACACCTTTACATGATATAGCCACATTTTAGGCCTTCAACATTCATTTACGCTGGCATAGTTATGTTTTGCTTTGAGTTCTAGATAGATATTGATTTTTCTTCTCAAATTTGAAGAAATTTGGGCGCCTGTCCAATTTGTTCTCAGATAGAATTTTTTATCTCAATTTATCATCTCTGTATGTATTTATTCGTCAAGTAGTTCACATTAGACTTATAACTTCCTAACAGAGGTCTTCAGTAGAATTTTCCATTTTGAAATTGATTAGATTAACTTTCTCTAAGTGAAATTTATAGCGTAATTGAATCCTTTATGTCGTATTCTTTTTTCAGAAGCGAGTAATAGAAGCAGAGCAAGAAACTGCAAAAGCCTACAAACAGATTGATCAATTAAAGAAGAAACATGAAATGGATATGAGCACTCTTAATGAGGTCTTAGCAGAATCTTGTTTATCAAAAGAAGCAATACAAAATGATTCCGACATGGCCAAATACGATGTGGAGGAGGTGCCTCATGGTGCAGCAGGTGATCAGCAGTGGAGAGAAGAGTTTGAGCAATTTTATAGTGAAGATAGAGTGTTATCAAAGCTTGCAGAACCCTCGTCATGGTTTTCCGGGTACGATCGATGCAACATATAGAGTAAATTTAGCAGCAAACAGATCAGTTGTATGTAATGTGTATTACTTGCTACCAAGTTGTGTGATATAGAACCCAAAATTGTAGCATTCATTTGTGTTGTTCATTCCAAATGTGAGGACCAGTTTCTTCTTGGTTCTCCTTATTGTGATTTTGTTTTGGTATTAAAATGTTGTGATTCTTCTTGCAAATTCATAAAATTGTATTGAAATGTGTGTGCGGATAAAATATGGAATGGCAAATGGATAGGTTGAAGTCTGGATACCCGAGAATGGACCAAAAGAAACATGTTAAATAAACCAAAAACTTTAATGAAAAGGGGAATCTGAAAGCATTAAATTTTTGGGGTTTAGGTGTCAAGAAAATGGGAGGCAGTGCTGAAGTTTATCAGAGAAGTATGTCCATGGTAGAAACAGACAGTCCACAGGTACAGAATTGAGGGAGACCATAAAACAAGAAGCTTGTGGAATTGTCGTCTTGCTCTGGCATGAATCTCTCTGTTTATCCATATATCTATTCTATCTGTACCCCCCCCACTTGTGAATGTGGACCATTTTTGCTGTTTATTCCGATAACAAAGCTTCTAAATCCCTTGCCATACATTATCCAATTGGGAAAAAACATTTTTTTTTTTTTTTTTTTTGTAAAAACCACTATATTAAGAAGATTATAAACTGCCAAGCCATACATACATCAGAAAATGACGTGTAAATGGCTGAATCCATCCAACCATTTTAATTACTAGATGAACACTCATAAATATGTTGATTCCTTCGTTCCACATACTTGTCTGGCTGTCTCTAGACTCTGGTTCTTTGCCACAGACCATAAGTATTAAACAAGACAGTAACATTTCGGTTTGGATTTGAAACATTTTGTTTAAGGTTTCATTTTGGATTGCAGTGTTTTCTGTTCTTTAAAAGCAAAGTTGAGAAAAAGTTAGTAATATCAATTTTTATTAAAATTTATTTATTAATATTTAATATTTAATATTTTTATCTCATTGTAATTATAATTTAAGTATCTCTGTAGTACAATATAACATTACAAAAACAAATGTGACCTTAGAAATTAGACCCAAAAAAAATAAATTAGCAAGTTAATACCCCTTTCCCTTTTTTACCACTATTTTAGCAACTATTTTGGATTTCTGCCATATTTCCATTCCCATTTTCCTACAAATATTGAAAGGGTATGAATGACAGACTGGTAAATGGAATGGACCCTCTTGTATTCTATCTGAATGATCATTTATTATGAGATGAATGGAACAAAGCTATCAATCAATGGGCCTACAAACATTTTCTCTTCATCATCGGAGTTAATTGTGGAAATCCACCTACCAATTTGCACTTTTTAAGTCACATACTTTCTTTAGAATTACCATAATTTTGAAAGAAGTATATCTTTGCTGTGGGTAAGTGAGAAAGAAGTGTTTTGAATTCAATGAATTTGAATTAGCGAGCAGCACAAATGGGTGTGTTTTGTCAAATAAGTGGAATTATATATTACTTTGACCTACAATGTCAATTTGTCAAATTAGAAACTGAACGGAAATTGCAAGAAATTTCACCAATCCCTATGAATGTGAGAGAAACCGAAATACAGACAGATATCGCATCAAATCATATCAAAATCTAACTACTTATGGTCCAGGTTAATAGAGGGAGGGAGGTTGAGGTCAACCAATTTTTATTGGTTGCCAGAGCGATGAGACGAAGACACAAACAATATCTTCATAATTAATTACATTCTCCAAATCTTAATCACTGCGTCATTATGTTGACTAAACACTAATCCAGCATCCCAAATACCCCAAAAAAAAAAAAAAAAAATCAGGTCTCTAGAGATTGAGATTGAGATTGAGACATCACTTCAAAGTATTGAGATAGATTATTATGGGCTTTTGGCTTTTCATGCATGCTTCTCCCAATTTCATTTATTAATTTTGGGTGTCAATTTCAAATAAACAAAGGTGGTGTGTCCGTGTAGCTTTGGATTCCAGCTCAATAATGTCATCTTTATTCGCAAGTCTTAATCATCAATCAGTGATCACTGGACTTATTATTATTATTATTATTATAAAGATTAATACTGGAACACAGTCACACACACAAACACAACATCTTCAATTGTCAATTTTGTCCCCACTTTAACAGCTGTTTACAATTAAGAATCCATTTTCCCACAAGTTACGCGATTTCTCATTCGTTCCATTACCAAATTGCTGTCCCCACCCACCATCTCCACCTAAATCCACACAAGCAATCCATTAATCATTGTCTTTCAATATTATTATTGTATTTCTTTCTCTTTGGTTGGTTGCTGAGAAAGTTCTCCTACTCCAATGTAATGTCACCAACTGTCTTAATGAATACTAACACAGTAATCTCAATGCTTGAAAGTTGAAACAAAACAAAAAATAAAAAATAAAAAACCCTTACATTTAATCTAAAAAAAAAAAATTTACCCATCACTTTGATGGTGCAATTGAATTAGTTGTATGATTTTACAATAGTAATGTTGAATTCAATTCAATTGAATTCTCTAACCAGTGAATTGCAGAAGAAACAATTACCAAAAACATACTAAAATTCTCTTGATCTTCTCCCATGCTCAGCTCAAATCCATTGTCTATATACAAAGAAACCTCTCCCTCCAGGGCCATCAATGGAATTAAAACGTACACTTTTGTTGATATATCTGATTATTTGCAAAATTGCATCTCAGTTTTCATCTGTGCTGTGGCAATTGAATTTGAGCCTGAACAAACAATAATGCATATACATTATTTTCAACTCAAACTCAACCCTTAATCAAATTATAGCTTAGTTTACTTACCATTGAAGCTCTGCGGCTGATTCTGGCTAAAGCCCATTTGAACAAGGCTTTGAAGATCATCTTCCCACAACGATGCAACCTAAAAAAGTATGAAATTTATGCGTATAGCGATCAGCTAAATGATATCTTTTAACTTAAACAATGTAATTAGATTAAATTTGTTTTCTAAATTTACCTGAGAACCAGCTTCGCTGTATCCATTAATGGGGGGCAACTGCATGTTTGCATTTCGATGCATCAATGCAGAATTTAAATTTAATGGGTTAATTGAGAACTGGGTATCTTGCTGTTGCTGCTGTTTCTGATACCCAAATAGGAATGTTTGAGCAGAGGAATCCATCGGATACAGGCTCTGTTGCACAGATCCACGAGATGGATACATCTGCATTCCATTCTCCGTCAAAATTTTACTCAAATTACAATTTGTACAGACGAGAGAGAGAACAACTTTAAGGTTACTTACATCTTTTGACAGAAGAGCTTCCATGTTCAAATCCATCCTTGGATTTACAGTAGCCAATTTCATTGACAAAAACTGTTGCAAACCAACACAATATCAGATGATCAGTTCACTGCAGTAAGAATTAAAAGAGTCTTAAGAACAATTTGGAAAATTTCTTTACCTCGACCTGTCGTTGCAATGACTGCACGTAGTTAATAATTTCATCAAGCATAACTGCTTTTCCAGTCACCTGTACCAAATTAGAAAGTTTACTCCCTTGTTGTATTTACCTGAAAAAAGCTGCAAATTCTGCAGTGTGGTTCATACCTTATTACAGCCCGGAACAAGATCTTGTAGAAATTTCATTCTTTCACTGATCTTTTCTCTTCGAACCTGATTAAAAAGGAATGACAAAAAAGGACATGCCAATTCAATTCTGAGTAGTTGTACGAAATTATGAACAGATAATTGCATCGTATTTTTGGATTAATTCTTACTCTTTCAGCAAGACTATGACTATCAGTTGCTTGGCCTCTTCTGGCTCTGACATGAATATAGTCCTTTGGCGGCTCCGGCGGCTTTGAATTATCCTTATTTTGTTTCTGATTTTCGTCGTTTTCATTGACGTTATTCTCATCTTGTTTGCTTCTCTTTGAATTTGATTCTTCATTTTCTGCTACAACCTGAAAAAGAATCCTCTCTTTAGTTTAGTTTACCAGGGAAACAAAAAAAACTAAATTGATAAAACTTTAGAAACGTGATTTTGTACTACCTTGGCATCAGAAGTTGAAGATTGGGTTTCCTTAGCTTTAGTTTTCCCTCTAGGAACACATTTCCTTTTTCTGGCAGTGGCTTCATTTTTAGATTTCAAGCTGAAATCTTCACCTGGGATCTGCTCTGACACTGAAGATTCTTCCTTGGAATCACCAAATTCAGCATTCTCTGGAGTTGAAGACCTTGATAAACTACTGAATTTCTTATGAGAAACAGAATTTCCATCTTGTGGTGAGCTCTTGTTGTTGTTGTTCTCTTGATGAGATCCGGCAACTTTCGTGGATTGGTTACTCGAAACGCTTGATAACTTACCTGATTCTGGTCTATGAATCAATCTCTGAGACAATTCAATTTCATCCAACCCATTTAACCCACCAAAATTTCCGTTACCAAAGCAAGAAAGTCTTGCAGCCCTCTCAGCGAATCCAGGGTCAGCAGCTAAAGCAGCTAAATGTGGATAATTTGGTAAATGGTTACCAGGAAGTTGCAAATTGCCTCTGATCTGCGAATCCATCATTGAAAGATTAAGCTTTGGTGGTGAATTCAATGGAGTACTGTAACAAGAAGTGTTAGTACCATTGTTGTTGTGGGGTGGTTGTAAGTAAGATTGAGGTGAAATTTCACCAGAATTGCAAATATTTCCTAGTCTTCCAATCAATTCTCTGATCATAACATTATCTCCAGCAGCAACAGCAGCAGGAGGAATAAAACTGGCATTGGATGCTACAGGAGAAGAAACAATTGAGCTCAACGCAGATTCAAAGGGATCGCTGTGATCCAATGAATTTTCCCAATTCGGATTTAAAAAACTGTTAGTAAGATGGTCATTGGATTGAATTTCCATGGAAAAATTGCAAGAATTCCATGCTGCTGCGGTTGTTGCCGAGTTGATGCTCTCATTCAAAAAATAATTACCCTTGTCCATAAGAAAAAAATGTTGAGAAACAAAGATGGAAAGAAGGAAAGAAAGAGAGAAGACAATTGCAAGTGATCGGAATCAAAATCAGGAATCAAAGAATGAATGAAAATTTAATTTTTTTGTGGGTGGTTCTGTTTTGAGGATAACATAAAAGAAAAGAAAAGAAAGGAAAAGAAAGCGAGAGTGGAAATGTAATGTAAATGTAAATGATAATGGCGGGTAACGGAGATCTACATATGCTATCTAATGCTTGCTTTTTGCTGTTCACTTCTAAACAAAGCAAGCAAACCGACATAAACAAAAGGAAATGTCTCTTTGGCCTTTTCTTTTTAAATTTTCAAATAAATAAATAAATAAATAAAATAATATACAGTAGTTAGTGCAAGTACAATAAATAATAAGGAAATCTCAGCATAAAACTGCGTAATAGACGGTGGAGAAGAAATTTGTAATGCCGGGCCTTAAACGCCAAGCCAAGCCAAGCCAAGCCAAGCCATCGCCAGTGCTAATGACATAGAATGGTTTTACCTGCGCTTTTTTCCAAATTCATGTCACTTAGTTTTAAGCCATTGGGAAAATTTACCCATTTTTCTTCAAAAATTGTTGTTTTCGGGAGGAAATGTGTGGTGTTTTGCTGTCAAAAATTAAAGAATTGGTGTTCTGCTTCCTCGTGTCATATGTTGCAGCTAATCCCCATCAATGATTAAATGCACAGAGGAAATTGAAATGGAAATGGGTTCGCTCCCTCCTTTAATCTTGACTAATAATAATAATAACAATAATGATACGCGTTAAAGAAAATTTTTCAAATTTATTTTATAAGTCTGTCAACAGACAAATTGACAGACTGTGATCCAAACATATTAGTTTTTAATTTTTGTTCCTCTTTGGATCTGTCTTTCTCTTTCTCTTTCTTCTTCTTCTTCTTCTTCTTCTTCTTCTTTTTTTTTTTTTTGGTTAAATAAAGGAGAGTTAAGTAAGATTAATATATATATATATATATATATATATAAGTGAATGAATGAGTTGGAGGGATAGTCATTTAGGACCGGGGAACTTTTTAATGGAACTTATTGCTTTGAAATATTTGTTTTCAACTACAGTGGTTAACAAACAAGGCTGGCCTTTTGATATTCGTCTCTACTTTTACCAAAGAATAGTGGGATATATGTATATTTACAATAACACCCCACCATTTATTTTATTTTATTTTTTGCTAATTAAATTTTTATTCTTAATAAAATACTTAATATATTATTTTAAAAATTATTTTGTACCATAAAAATTATTTTTCATGCTCCTTAAATATGTTTATAAATTAAAGTATATT
>CP135539.1:2966100-3007461 GCA_032402905.1 Khaya senegalensis | reverse complement strand
AATTATTATTATGACTAGCTTTATCCCTAAGCAACTAAGGTCGAGGTGTAGAGTCCCAATTTGTATTGGAGGACGGCCTGTCAAAATATATGCATTTATTTTTTACTTGTTTTGAAAAATTAATATTTATATTACGTATAAATAAATCAATATTTATTGTGGTGTGGTTAGGATGGTCTCCGTCTAAATATATATATTTATTTTATTTACTTGTCTAAAAATATTAATATTTTTTTTTATTTATTTCAAAAATAATATTTATTCTTTTATTTATTAAGTGTAATTAGGCAGGCACTATTAAAATTGTTAACTTTTATTTTCTTCAATAAAGTTATCATATTGTAATAGTTATATTTTATCAAAATAATTGCTTTCATAATTAGCCTTTTCTAAATTAATGGCCTTAATCTTTTTCTAATCCAAATATATCTCCTAATAATTTTAGAAATATAATATTATATATATATTTTTAATGATCCTATAAAAAAAAAACTGAATGCAATAGTTTAATTATAACAGCTTTTATTTTTATTTTTCTATGTCATTGAACAAACGATTTTCTTTTTCTATGCTATTGAGCAAGTTAATTCTTTCTATCATTGCCATATTAATTTATCACTTCTTTCATTTTGTATTATTTTAGTTTAAAATCAAATACGATTACTAAAATATTAATTTAATATCTTTTATAAAAAAATTAATTAAAATTTAAATTATCCAAATGCAAAATTTTTCCCTAACACCCTATAAAAGTTTTGCTTTCATGTTTTAAAATTGTGTACTTAATAAGATAAAAAAATAACTTATTAATTTAATTTATGATAGGGTTATTTTTGGTGTTATGCTGGGTAATTTAGTTATTGTACTATTAAAATTTTTAAAATTTCATAGGGTGTGTTAACTAGTGAAGTGAGTTAGAATTTTGTGAAGAAAAACTCCAAGTTAAGATTGCTTTAAAAGGATTAAGAAATTTGTAAAATGATATGTCAATTTGATAATTCTAGATGCCTTACAATCATGAATTCTCATCAACATATTCAAGATAAGAATTACTAGATAAGTTAGAAAGAAAAATACAAAAGAAGTAAAATGATAAGATATCCTTTTTGTGCGATACAAGATTAAATAGGTCATTTGTAAATTTCGTTGTGTAAAATTCGCTGATGTTAGCATGTGGCAGTCTTATGTAAATAACGAAAAAGAGGATGAAAGAGTGACTAATGGCCAAAATTTTAGAGGAAGAAACTTGGGCTTGGTTTAAGGGCTTATTGTGTCGGGCTTCTATGATTATGGCTTATGAAACTGAAAGGCCTAACTGATGTGTGTTTTAATTCCCCCTTCAAGGACAAGTTTCCTTTCTTCAACCTTCAACTTCTTTTTGAAAGAATAAAATTATCTTGTACTAAGTGCCTTGGTAAAAATATTTGTTGTTTGATTTTCTAAAGAAATAAAATAAATCACTAGTTTCTTATTAAGTACCTTGTCTCTAATTAAGTGTATATCGATTTTTATAGGTTTAGTCCTTGCATGATACACTAGATTTGCAGCTAAGGTAGTTGCACTCAAGTTGTCCAACTATATAATTGCTGGTGATATAACTTGTATTGGTAATTCAGATAAAAGTGATTTTAACTAATTGAGTTATACTCTTGTATAAGTTAGAACCTTATACTCAACTTTAGCACTAGATCTAGCAACAATATGTTACTTTTTCAAACACCACAATATAAGATTTCCCCCAAAGTATACACAATAGCCTATGACCGATTTCATGTCATTTAAACTACTTCCCCAATCAACATCTGCGAAGGCTACTAATTTCATATGATCAAATTTGTTAAATTGTAGTCAAAAGTAACTAGAACTCTTGAGGTATCTCAATACTCTTTTGACAATGTTCCAATGAAAATCATAAGAATCACTCATAAATTGACTTAGAGTGTTGACAGCATAAAAGATTTATGATCTAGATAGAGTGACATACTGAAGAAAGCCTATTGCTAATCTATATAAGGTTTTATCTTCAAATGGCTCCCCATTGCATTTGGATAGTTTGGTTCCATATGTCAGAGGAATGGGTGTTCCTTTAGAATTCAATATGTTGGTTGTTGACAACAGATTAGTGATGTATTTTTCTTGGCATATGAAAAGAGTATAAAGTTTTCTATCAATCTGAAAGCCTAAGAAAACACTCAATTCTCCTAAATCTTTTAATGTAAAAGTCTTGTTTAACTTCAATACTAATTCCTTGATTCGACTCTGATCATTCCCGGTTATAATGATATCATCAACATAGATTAATAGGAGAATGATGCTAAATTTATTCATCCTATAGAACAACAAGGTGTCTGACCTATAATTTGTGAAATACCATGCTACTAAAGCTGTCTACAACTTGTCAAACTAGGCTCTAGGAGCCTGTTTGAGCCCCATAGAAAGCCTTGTTCAATATGCATACATGTTCTGGTCTTGAATTATCAATAAACCTAATTGGCTGACTCATGTATACAATTTTCATGATCTCCTCATTTAAAAATGTATTGTTGATGTCAATTTGCCTTAATTTTTAATTCTTATTAACTGTTAAACTCAAGATTACTTTAATTGTTGAAACCTTAACAATTAGATTGTAAATCTCTATATAATCAATACTAGGAGTTTAAGCGTAACCTTTAGGCACAATTCTTGCTTTATACCTTTGAATGCTTCCATCTGGATGTCATTTAATTTTGAAAATCCATTTATAACCAATATCTTTATATCATGTTTGAAATGTATTAAGTCCCATGTTTTATTTTTCAAAATAGCATTATACTTTTCCTATATGGCCACTTTCTATTTCAAAGCATCTTCTTCATTCATTAGAATAATATAAGAAACAAAATCTGAGGTGTCAACTGCGTAAACTTTTGGTTTGAATAAGTAATATTGTGTTTGTGGGTGATTCTTTGATATTTATGGGTTGGCTTTGTTGTTACATGGTGGTATCAGGTGAGGCAGTGTTTAACGATGGTGATGATGTAGCAAAGTTGTTTGTATCTTGTTCCTGAACAAAAGATTCATTTTAATCCATTGGAAAGGAATTTACTAGTGTTGAGATCTGTTCTGCTGAGGTGTGTTGTTGAATCTTAGAGTACCAATTATAGAATGTCGTATATGATAGAGGTGAAATAGGTGAGTTATCAGTAACTTAAGAATTTGAAAAAAAGAAACTAGATTCAGTTTTGAAATGGAAAGCCTTTTCATTAAAGATGATTGTTTTAGCAATGTAAATCCTTCTAGACGGATGCAAGCATAGGAAGCATTTATAGTTAGAGCTGCAACCTATAAAAACACATTTGGTTATATGAAATTGAAATTTGTTTCTATTATATGGTCTATGATAGTTGTAGCATTCACACCCAAACACTTTGAAGAACTTAAGATCTAGTTTTATTTCATAACCAGCTCATGTAGAGACAAATAATTTAGCACAGGTGTAGGAAGTCTGTTAATCAAATAGACAACAATAAGAAATGCTTTCCACCATAAATTAAGAGGCATTGAAGCTTATGCTAAAAGGATAAGGCCAATTTTAGTGATGTATCTGTGCTTTCTTTTAACTCTACCATTTTGATGGTGAGTGTAAATGCATGAATATTTGAGTTTTATCCCATATTTTGCAAGGTGTGGTTCAAACACTTTGAATTCTTCCCCTATATCACATTGTAAGGTTTTAATTTTTGTATCAAATGTTTTCTTTACTTAAGTTTTAAATTGTTTGAAGATATTTAGTACATTCAAATTTAAGATTAAAGGAAAGATTCAAGTGAACCTAGAATAATCATCCACAATGGCCATATAATATTTATAACCATTCAAAGAAACAATAAGAGTAGGTCCTCAAAGGTTAGTATGCAAAAGTTCCAGAGGTGTCTTGGTTTTAGTTTCAAATGTTTGATAGTGTTCTTGATGCATTTTTCCATATTTACATGTAGAATAGAATAATTGAGATTGAACAAAAAGGCCCTTTTATTAACTTTTATATCATTATAAGTTGAAAGTAATCCCTTAAAGACATTAGCATTTGGGCGCCCTAACCTTTTATACCAAATTTCTACAAGTTCTTCTATTTTCATGTCATCAAAGGAATTTACATTGTCAATCTTATTATCTATAAAATTATTTTTGGAAAGTAAAGATTTAGACATAGAAACTAGATTTGCAAGATAGTGAGGTTTATACTTTAATACTTTATACTTTAACAGTTTGTAAATACCCTTTCTAACAATTTCTTTCAATAAAACTATTTGCTTCTTCTTGTCCTTAACAACACAATGGTTTTTATGAAATTCAATTACAACATCATTATCAGTCATAAGCTTTGAAATATAATCAAACTCTTTTTAATTTCAGGGACAAGTAAGATTTTATTCAAGTGTAAAGGTTGGTGTGTGTAAGATGAAATCAACTTGCCGTGACCAATGTGAGTGATAAGGAGATTTTGACCATTACTTATTGTAAGTATTTTTCCTCTTTGATATTCTTGGTTGATATTGAGATTTTTGAGCAAATTTATGACATGATGACTAGCTTTACTATCCATACACCATAAAGGATTTACATTCACTTTTGGAGCAGTTATATATGCTAATTTTGATTCTTGTCTTGGCTGTTTGGCTCAAAATCTTTGTTGAATTAATGCCAACAATCAGCAGCTACATGTTCAACTTTCAAGCAAATTTAACATGTTGGTTTTGAACCTCTATTGTTGTTTTATTTGTTCTGACTTCCCTAATCCCAGTTCCTTTTCTAATTATTATTGAACTATGCAAAATTTGTAGTTATTTCTTGTTGAAGACCAAGAGTTAGAGTTTCATTCCATGCATTAAAGTGATTTTCTTGGCTAAGCACCATTAAATATACTTCTTCAACAGTTGGGGTTTCAGGCCTTGACAAAACATTGATTATTATTGAAATATAATTTAGAGAAAATCCTTCAAGCAAATAGCAAACAAAGTCTCTGTCCGATATAAAGTCACCAATAATTCTCAAAACATCTATCAAACTCTTCATTTTATGGAAATATACTATTATAGTTAAGTCATCCAACTTGATAGTTGTAATTTGGCTTCTTAGGTTCAAAATTTTCGATACTAATTTTGCTGTAAAGCTTTTTTCTAGGTATGTCCATAGTTCAGATGATAAAGAGCACACCACGACAGTCAACAATATTAGTTTGCTTAGAGTGGATATAATCTAACTTATAAGTTGTTGGTCAAGTTTCTTTTAAGCTTTGTGTTCTGGGTTGATTATTGTTGAAGTGGTTTCATTTTCATTCATGGTTGTCTTATATTTACTGATAACATCAATGTTACAGTTAATAAATTCTTCAAGTTAATTTTCATAGATTAATGGAAGTACCTGAGATTTTTAAAGTAGGAAATATTCTTCATTTAGTTTTATGGTACTCGGGAAAGAGAGATTGCCAACTCTATTGACTGTGTTTTGTGCAGAAGAGTTTTCCAAAGAGCCAAATCTCGGTTGTTGAGTGAATGAAGCCATTGAGCATCAGCTATTTCTTACTCTAATACCAACTTAGAATTTTGTGAAGAAAAACTCCAAGCTAAAATTGGTCTGAAACGATTAAGAAATTTGTAAAATGATCTGTCAATTTGATAATTTTAGATGCCTTACAATCATTAATTTTCCTTGATATATACAATATAAGAATTATTGGATATGGTAGAAAAAAAATTACAAAAGAAGTAAAACGACAAGATATTTTTTTTGTGCTATACAAGATTAAGGAGGTTATTTATAGATTTCATCGAGTAAAATGCGCTAGTATGAGCATGTGGTAGTCTTCTAGAAATGATGAAGAAGAGGATGAAAGACGTGACTAATGGCCAACATTTTGAAGAAAGAAACTTGGGCTTGGTTTAAGGGCATGTTGTGTCGAGCTTCTATGACTATAGCTTAGAAAACTGAAAGGCCTAACTAATGTGTGTTTTAATTAGGCGTTGTAACAAACGTTCATTACCCATACACAAGAAGAAATGAAAATAGTAATAGTTACGTTATATGTATCACCTTTCACAAAATTCAACCTTTCCTTTTCCTTGAAATGTTGGTTGCTATGTGTTTTTTATAATTTATTTTTCCTTTATTTTTATCTACTCCCTTAAAAATATAAGGCATGTGGTACTAATATAACTCTATCACATTAATTTTGTATAAAAGATTTGTATATGTAGCATCGCTATATACACATATAAAGCTTAATGTTATGCATACAAATTCTTGTACAAATTCATCCATAAATATTATAGTGAGTAACATTATGCATGCAAGTTTTTGTATTAATTTTTAATATACACTACTATAAAAATATCATAACACTATTGATATTTGACATTTTAACACAAGTAAAGAAAAAAAATTAAATTATAGCGAACATGTAATAACAATATAACCATTTGATAATATACTTTTTTTTTCTTAAATTTAAAATTTTTAAGAATTAGATATGAAAACCTTCATGTTATATTAGATCCAAATTTGTAGAATATCTATCCCTAGAATATTTAGAATTGTAAATTCTAGTTGTTAAGGGTATTTAAAAGAGTTGAAGAAAAAACTTTAGTCGATTTTAAGTTTGTTTGTATGCCTCTTTGATAAAATTATCCTTTGTGTATTAGGTTGTGATTTTTTTTTTTTTTTATAACTCTAAATGAAATTTTGATGATTTGGTTGATTACACATGGAATGGTATGTTTATTGACTTAAAAATTAAAAAAAAAACAATAAACTTAATCTTCAATACTATATAATTCATTAGAGCGACTTCAATTATCAATTACAACTCTTAGTTTTATGGTAGTGTTTGATTCTAACAAGTAATATGAGAGTAAAGTTGTGGATTTGAGCTCTTCTAGTATTGTTGGGGAGAGAGTTGCATATGATATTAATACTTGACAGCTTAACTTGTTAGTGTGATCAATGGGAGCCATATTATCAAGCCCTTCAAACACACTCCACGGCACATATAAAGATATGGGGCTCTGTATTATCGTACTACAAAAAAAAAAAAAAATGCAGTTGCTCTTCAATTACCAACTATAACTTTTAGTTCTATGGCATCGCTTAACCTTAACAAAGAAGGTACTAAGTTTGGAAGAGACAGCTTGCTAATATTCCCTTACTGAATACTCCATCAGCAGATGTTGCAATGCTCCAGATAAGTATCTATTTTTTTCTAAGTATTTCGTGGGATAATGTATCCTCTGCATTAAACATTCCTTTTTACTTATATTTCTATTCGTAGATTTTTACTTTCATGGACTTGGGAAAGAAGGATGTTGTAGAGTTGGCAAAGAGCAGTGGGAGATTCCAAAAGTATGACAATCACCCAAAAATAAAAGCTACTGAATATGACGATCCTTAATGACTTAAAACTTTAATTGTTATTTTTGTAGCATTTATTTTGATAATTTATTAGTATTAAAATCACTTTTTAATTACTCTCCTAAGACTCACCCGTAATTTGACTATGAATGATTTAGACCAATTATTATCTTCATTCATCTATTTCTAAGAGTGGTGATTGAATGAATAATTATAGCAACAACAACAACAACAACAACAACAATAATAATAATAGAGAAGAAGAAATTAAAGGAGAGCGATAGAAAATTCAAATTCATGTTGCATTCTTATTATTATTATTCCTTCAAGCCCTGCCCTCCATCCTAACCCAATCCCCTTACCCTAAGTCTAACTAACTAACTGCTATGCCATCCCTAATTATTCTATTCTATTGTATTTATATTTTTAAATCAAATATTAATTTTACTAAAATTATTCTTAGAATACTAATTTTATTATTTAATAGTTATAAAATTATAATAAATATAAAAATAAAAATATGGAAAAAGAAAAACATTGTTGCACATAATATTATAAGGAAAATAAGGCGAATGATTAATGATTAGAAGCAAGACTCAAGTTAATATGCGCATCAAATTGAACCTCATTAATTTTAAATAATTCAAGTTGTTAATTCAATTCAAACTGGGAAATATAAATTGATTGGTTGGAGGGATAGATGCATCTCTTCGATTATTTTGTGATGTCGGCAAACAAAGAATAATAAACAAATCATAACTCAAAGCAATACCATACGTGAGAGGTTCAATCATTGATGCACATAATTAATTACAATTTGCACATGCATGCATTCACCCCCACTCGACCTCTTCCCTTCCATCCTACGATTAATTATTTATTAATCACACCTTTCGAGGTAAACAAACACTCTTTTATTGTTATTATTATTTCCAATACACGTAGTGGTAGTTGGCGTAGGGCAGCTACAGTATTTCATTATTTTATTTTATTTTAATTTAATAATTAATTAATCAATTACCATTTTCTTCAGACTCCCTTCCAGTCAAAGCTTCGCATATGGCATTTGGCAGGGCGGTTAATGATTAGGTTTTCTATTTATTTATTTATTTATTTATTTTGTGGTAGTTATTTGTCAGAATTTAATTGGTTACTCAATATTCTTGCAAGTTGTTTTGATTACCAAACATTCTTATAAATTTTTTACTTACATTTAATTTTTTTAAATAATGATAATGGATAATGACACCTAAATAACTTTCTTTTTCTTTTAATCTCAACACTCTCGGTATAATTAAAATTCATTTTTTTTATTATTATTACTCTTATCCCAATTTTAGCTGAAATTTTTTTAATTTAAATTTGTATGTGAAGTGGGGTGTAGATTTTCTAAGACTCATTTGCTCGAAATATATATTTAATATAAAATTAAAAACAACACAAATTGAGTATATTTTTACCCCTTGCAATTGTGTTGAGACCTTGACTCCCTCCAAATGTATATATATATATATATATATATATATATATATATATTGAAGGAGTAAAAGTACGTACAGCAACAAATTGAGTTTAGATATTCGAGTCATATTTATACTAAATTAGAGTTTAATTTTTTTTAATATAATTTATGCTAATAATTTATATTTTCTTGAATTAGTTTTTTGGATAAAAAATAACTTAAATACAAATGAAATATTAACTCAATGTTAGTGAATGGTATTTTATCTGTAAATCACTTATACAACCTAAAATAAGTTTATTCATTGAGACAATCAGCATTCACAAAAAAAAAATAAAAAAAATCATATAATTTACATTACCCCTATAATTTGTATTAATAATTTGGATACAAAAACAAACTTTTTGCTTTATTATTATTGTTGTTGTTGTTGTTGTTGTTATTATTATTATTATTATTATTATTATTATTATTATTAAAAATCTTAAATTTGACCTGATTAATTCAAAAAAAAATAAAAAAAAAAACAATTTTTATATGTTCTATTAAAAATAATATAATTAAAAAAATAATACAATTTATTTAAACTTTAAATAGGTATAATAATTTAATAAAATAATAAAAATAAATATGCAAGTAATTGTATTTGAATTCTTTAGAAAGTACATTAAAAAATTAAATAAAATGCTGAAACTAATCAATAGGATAAGAAAAGATTGAAATGAAAATAAGTTTTTACATAACAAAGTTATCAAATTTTAATCTAATAAGAATAAAGTTGAGTGTAATGTAAACAAGATATAAAAATAAAAAGAAAAAAAAGAATTTCATTAAAAATAAAAGTTATTTATGTGATAATTTACAACTTAAATAAATTGAATGGGAGTGATTGAGTTGAGTAAATTTAACAAAACAGAGGATGACATCACTATTTCTAAAAAAAGAAAAAAAAAAAAGGAAGAAAAAAAGTTGCACAACCAAAAAAAAAAAAAGTAACATAAAACAGGAGGGATCAAAATCTACAACAATTTAAGTTATAATAGATAATCATGAATGTTAATTTATTCAATTCTTTTTAGAAACTTTTTCTTTTTCTTTTTATTTTAAATTTTTTATTAGAAAATTTAATAAAAAATTAAAAATTATAGGCAAAAAAATAATAAAAATTATAATGGATGAGTCAGAGGCGCAACAAGAAAATTGGAAAAAAAAGAAAGAAACTTTGTACATGATGCTTCATAGGGTGATTCAGTTAGTTAATATGTAATTAGCTTCTCTTTTTGTATTAACCGAAAGAGTAAAAATTATAATCTTTTATTAATATTATTAACAGTGGGCGTATGTTAATATAAGTACATATTCATTGATTAATTATTATTTTCTTAATAGATTATAGGTGGAAATGACTTATTGCATGGGAATCTCATAATGCTAAAAGTTTATATGTTATTATTATCTATTTTTATTAAATATTAATTAATTAACAATATTAGTTTAGAAATTATTTGTTGGGAACCGAAAAAGAAACCAATTTATTTAAATAAATTAAAAAATTATAAAAAAAAGTCAATTAGTATACAATGGGTGAAATATATATATTCTAAAAATTAAAATATATAATAAATAATTTAAAATAATTAATATAAAGTTTAAAATTATTTATAAAATAATTTAAAATATAAAATCTTAAAAGATATAATAAAAATATTTAAAATATGAAAAAAAAATTAAAATATTAATGAAAGGTTTAAAAATTTTACAGATTTGTGTTATATTCAATGTATGGTAGACGGTCCTGACCCAAAGATGAGAAGAAGGGTAGTGGGAATATTCGTGGGGAGCGGACAAATACAAGCCAAGTCTAAGTCCAAGAGCCTGAGCATGTAACCGACATACTTTCCTGCTTTTACGCTTAACTATTTATTAATCTTTAAAAATTATTAAACTAATTAATCCAAAAGTCTTTAAGACATTATTCTACATTCTTCATCTTTCAGCGTGCATTGTGGAAGTGGAGTCCCACGAACAAATATATTACACCTTCATTTGTTGCATAAAATTTGCAATTAAGGACGTGGCCATTTACTTAACCTCCCCTTCTCATCTCTTGTCTTCACACCCACAATCCAGGGTTTTTTTTGTTTTTGGTTACTACACGCGCCCCCTTTTTAAGGCCCCTAATTAATTTTAGCTCACTTTATAATTTTCTGTTATTTATGGCCCAAACGATCACAATTGGACCATTTTTTCCCTTGTCTTTTATTATGCTATTTCCTCTGGCTAAATAATAATGATAATAATTAACACGTGTAAACCCAAATGAACTGAAAATCATAAACAAACCAATATTGGAAAATTGTAGTTATTGGATTTCGGCTTCAACAGCTGACAACGGAGGCGACCATAGAGCGGGGCACGATGAACCAAAAATTATTAACAAACTCATACTGCGAAACCAAGATTACTTGATTCCATTTCATAAAAATTCTTTTTCTTTTTTGTCAGTTGCTTTAGGTTTGGTTTAAAAACTAAATTGTCTTAGAAAACGATATTGGGCAGCTTTTTGTAATGTATATGCTTGTTTCGGTTGATTTGGATGCATTGCTTTAGGTGAAAAAAATGAACAATCTGAATCTGAATTCTTGTATGTTAAATTACACTAATTTCTCTCCATGAATTTCAACAAAAAAAAAAAAAAAAGTATAATTTTATATAGAGAATTATCTCAATAAAATTTATCCAGCAAATAATGTAATCTCATTGAAGTAATAGTGTGTGTTTTTATATTTCACGTAATGAAGTGTTATTGTACTTAATTTTTTTAATGAATTCATTGAGGGATATTTGAAAATAAACACAATTCTTTAGATATATTTTATTAAATAAATTCTCAAAATTTATTTTATTCTCTCAATAAATTACATTGAGATAATATTCTAAAGTGTTATATCTGTTCTATAAAACTCATTTAATTGGAGTATTAATTTTTCAATTGGTTTCTTATGCACAGTGGCAACGATAGGAAAGAGTTGGAATGATAGTAAGATATTTGTGTCATGCTCCAAATTATAAATTCAAGTAAATAATAACTGTCACATAATCATGAGAATTTCCTTTTACTGATTATTCATACGAATGTGTAAAACCTATAATATTGTATATGCATAAAACTATATAACATATATAATATTTATAACCAAAATATTATAAAAATTTTAATAGCATTTATAAAAATTTTGATTCCTTTCTACAACACACACGCACACACGCACACACACACACGCACACACACACATATATATATATGATCATATAGAATACTATATACTTAATAATTTTCTTACAAAATACTTGTTACTAGCTAATTGTCTAGAATAGGAACCATAACTTTTTTGAAACTATTTAATTTAAAAATATTTTTTAAGAATAAAAATAAAAGGGTGAGTAATCACACAATGAATAAATAGATGATAGTGAATTAAAATTTTAAAAGTGGAGTAAAAGTATTATATTTAAAAAAAATATATAATTTATAAAATTTAATCAATTATTTATATTCAAACAGTTCATAAAAAGCATTCTTATATTGGTTTTTGTGGATGTTTCAATCAAATATGAGCTCGCTCGAAAATAATTTTTCAATATATCTACTAATGGCCTTCTAGTTAATATTTTGAGACCCGCTAATAAAAATTTGCATATATTTATATATAATAAAATTATTGAGTTATTTGGTGCTCACTCCTTTTGTTAGAATATGTCTTTTAAGCTATTTGCGTTATTGACTTTAAGGATATTTTATTTTATATATACATTTATTCTTTAATAAAAGAAAGAATATTTTATTCACAGATATAAACTATTTTCTTTATTCTATCATGCGTATATATAAAATAAATTTGTAAATTATTTGAATAATTTATTTAATTATTAAATGATATTATTATAGCCGTTCTCTATAAAAGTGATACTGAATAGGCAACAACATTATATAGTAGATACATTAAATGTTTCTAGTGAATATCATAAGATGATATTAGTACTGGTGCATAAAAGTTATGTTATTAAAATATTAGTATGGATTAAATAACTAGAGAATTATTTTTTCAAATATAATCATACAATGATAAATTATATAATAATACGTGTAGTTAATGATTCATTGTATAATTGTACTAGTATGTGATATTATTTTTTGACCATAATCAAATATGGTATAGATGCATATGGTTCATATAGTATATAAGTACAAGACTAATTACATCATATATGACAAAACTAGTTTGGTAATGTATTATTTATATTTGAAAATAAATGATGATCAAGACAAGATCCGTTGATTTAATATGTGAGATCAGAGTTTTTGTTGGCTCCATCTGAATTCGAGTTCTTTAATGAATGTTGATAAATGACTGAAATAGTATATCTCTGGTCAGAATAATTAAATGTCACATAAAAGAGTTTGTGGTAACAAATTCAATGTATACTGTTTGATAGTTTGTACTTATATTAGTGTAGGATTTTAACATATCATGAACCCTTACTGGAATTAGGATTGAACAACAGAAAGATTTCATCTATATGGTATATACAATTAAAATGAGGTTTAATAAAGTACTATTTTATTATGGTTTAGAGATTATGTAACACCCCTCTATTTAAAATCAACCACATAAGATATAATCTGAATTTTTTTTTTCTTTTACATAAAGATATATATATATATGTGCGAAAGTTAGATATATATAATATCCTGGTTACACACATAATCCATAGTATGTAACCCAAAAATACAAGTTTACTGTACCAACGTATATATATATATATATATATATATACATACATATAGATACATATGCATAATTATGCATTAACACCAAAAAAATACCCCCATCATCAAGATACTAGCCCTGTTAACGCCTCGAAGAGTTCGCATCCATATCCCGCGGCGTCACATTACTTGTAAAAACCACAATCCACAAAGGGTGAGCGAAATAGCTCAGTAAGGAAACATAATATTCTAGTACAGAATTTGTTTCCCTACCATATATACTATACGATACTGATGACGTAGAGGTTATTAACTCATATCGCCTTAACATAATCTAACGAGATAAATACACTCCGACCATATATTCTGTATCACTATCCACATAGTGCTCATAGTTATTAAATAGAATATAAATAAATCTACATGCATTTCGAAATAAAAAACACATGATATTTTTAACAAATTATCGACAAATATATGACCGGTCGTGCTAACACAGTTATGGATCGTGGCCACAAAGTAAATTCGCCCAACCCTCATCCATTCACACCACTCGTCTATCGGGCTGAGCATATATTTTATATATAATCGATCATATAATCTGACTATAACCAAGCCAGCGGGTGTGAAGGGTATCTGAATATTCGAATCCATAACTAATGTAGTCACATAATTAATACCACATGGCCTAAAACCATGCATTCATTTTTTTTAAAAAACTATTGTACACTCAAACCATGCACAATAAATACCACATATGCGCACCTATACACACAGAAATGATAAATAACGTTCACATCTCGATTTTATGCGCATATAAAATTCGTTCACATAATGAATGTATAATGCACTTGCGGATAGTGATACTTAACTAACAATTCATAACACTTCCATAATCACATACACTCGCAAATACCCAGTCTACCAATTTTACTGGGATTTATTTATCACAATTATAATTTCTACTATCACGATAAATATATCGTAAACTATCCAATATTAATGGATAACCACATCAATGCATCATTTACTAATAAAGAAAATTTACATAATAATTATAACTATTATAATTATTATGACAACCAACGTGCAACGTCCTGAATATTACAATCTATTCTAAATTCTATTAACCACGCTCCGATCACACGGCCATAATAATAATTCATTTATGCATTCCAACAATCATATAAAGTATTATACATACAAAACACATCAAAATATTTTTAAATCTCCACAATAATAATCAAAGTTACCATTTTACCCTTCCTTCAAATTTTTTCCTCATTTTGTCCACCCAAATTAATTCCTACTAATTTTATTTGCTCCCTAACATACCTATACACATTCAAACATACCATAACATGTTAAAATATATCATTTAGAGGCTCGATAAACAGTACTTCAAATTTACCATTTTGCCCCTCTTTCAAATTTTCTTCCATTTTATACATTATTCTATACCCAATTTCATCTAAACACCATCCCTAAATCCATTCCTACACAAATCAACCACCAATCACAAATTTCATAAAAGAAAGTTACATTTCCTTACCTTTAAAATATGCTAATTGCTTGATTAAACCTCCCAATACCGCAAAACCACCTAAATCACCGTTAAAAACCATAAACCACTTTTAAAAACCACTTTTCAACAAACCCATAAATTGAAACTTAGTAAAATCAAGAACTTTTACCGTCAGATTAAAGCTCTCGACGCGTAGAACAATTTTTTCTTCTGCAGTAACGCGTTTAATCGGGCGGATTAAAAGATTTTGCTTAATTTTTGTCCAAAAAATTGAAAGAGAAAGGGAGAAGCACCTCACGGCAAGGAAGAAGAAAAAGTGACTTTTGTTTTAATTTTGAAAAGTCAACCAAACTTATCCAAATTTATATTTTTGAAAATTATACTATTACCCAAAAATATTTCAAAGCTTGCATTTAGCTCCCAAGAAAATTATGAGACTACCCCTAATAAAGAAAATTGGTCACTTTGATCATTTTTCATCCTTTATAGAGAAATACACATCCTAATTCAATTTCACTTTATTTATATCTTATTTACAACATTTACAAGAGTTCTGGGTGATCAAAATCTGGCAGAGTCTTTCCAACCCTTGACGTAATGACCATTTTGCCCTTTTTAGCAAAATTGTCCTTTTTTGTCCAAAATAGAAATTTTGGCATTCTTATACTTATAAAATGTATCTTTCCTTCTAACACACTCTATCGTACTAATTTATATTCTTGACATCTAGTTTGATCAATCAAAACTTTATCAACTGACGATTTTACCCTTTTTATTTCTGACTTCCCAAAAATATACCAACCGCGTCTCTCGAATTGAAATTAAATATACCAACATAATATTTATGAAATTCTAAGACTTTTTATGCGATCAAAACTCACTTTGGCCTTAATTTTGAGTGAAAATACTATTTTGCCCTTCCCTGACAAAATAACTTATTTAATCGATTTTCACTCGGTCTCCTTCCAATAACTCCATAAAACATTTTCAAAGATAACAGATAATAAAAAAATTAGGATTTATTTATATCTGAGTGTCACAGATTATGACACATTATTATATGTTAATCATATTCATTGAACTTTTGAATAATATAAAACTCGAAAAATTCAAAATAAGTTCACAACTATTTCATATTGAATCTACATTGTCACATTGATAACCAAAGGCAGTAAGATATATTTGGGAAAGAGAAAACACCCTTGAGGAAATGCACTTGGTGCCATAGCTAATCGAGTAGCTATCAAAGTACATGTACAAGCTCGAACATCAATTGGTGGATCAACACCTGGTGTTAGGAATTATCAATGCGGAACAATGGATATTCAGGAGGCTTACTAGAAGAAGGATGAGAGGAGTCGTATTTATACGGATACAGACTCTGTTATGCTTGGTCAGCCATTACCTAAATAAGTGATTTTTTTTCATTATCAATAAAAAAATTAGCATTTTTGAGATAATATATTAGTCAAAATAAATATGTATAAATGTTAATTTTGTATTAAAATATAATTTAATGTAAATTATATAGTTAAATTGATAATATGGATTATTAAAACATCTAAATGTAAATGTGTAATTATTAATACATTATACTTAAGTTCTTAAAATTATACTTAATTATATTTACTTAATAGTTAAGTGAATATTTTGTATTTAAGTATAAGGACTAAAATGTATAAAATAAAAATTATTGGATATTTATCATTTTGTAAATACTATATATTTATCTTTCAATTAAAGTAAGGATAATTATGAAAAAGATATAGATATATTTAAGTATATAAAGTCCTTAGTTTGTCTATTTTCAAAAGGAAAATTGCTATAAGCTCTAACTTTCTCTCATAAATTTAGCTACTTTTTCTTTTGCTTGCTTGGTGTAGATTGTAACATCTTTATAATTTTGAAGATATATCTTCATCATCCAATTTATTTAAATTGAAAATAAATTCATCATTTATTGATATTTTGTATATATGTGATGTATGTAATGTTGGCATTCTAAGTATTTGTTAAAATACTTGAATGGTTCAAGTTTATTGTTTGATGTATATTATTTCATAAATTATTCCTTCATCTTTATCTCCTTATAGGCGATAAGGAGAAAATAACTACTCCCATACTCTATCTCTAGTAAAGAAGGATAGAGTTCATATCAATGCATTATATATCAATATCTATACACAAGATGCACCCGCAAATCAGGCATTTATACGAAATTATAAATCACAAAATCATAAATATATTTTTACATCATATTTTTTAATGTATACATCTACAAGTAACGTATATAATTCTCAACTCATAATTTATTATAACTCTACTCTTACTCTGACATTTTAAATCTATACTCATTCAACAATTCATAAATCTAAATTATTTAATAAAATCAATCATTTAATTTTATTTTATCAAAAAGTATTGAAAATAAATTTAAATTTATAAAACATTAATTTCATATCATTGAAAATATTTAAAAACTCATCCATCTACTCATAATTTATGAAAGAGTAATTACTTCCAAAATCAGTTTCTTTACTAAGTGAGATTTATTTTGATGGTCTTAGGTCCAAAAATAAAATTTTGTATATACATAGTATTAATATACTAAAAATATAAAAACGTAATCCAAATATAATGCACATGATACATATGTCCCTAGTCAACGCTAATCGAGACATTAACATTAATTTATAAATTTTCTTATTCATTACACCAATACACACACACACACACACACACACACACACACACATATATATAACCAATTTCTACTCATGTTTTAAATTCCATTTCTCACCAAATTTTCACCCAATTAATTCTAAACTTTTACACATTATATATCAATATTTTTTTCATACAATAGTAACCAAATATGCATATTGTCATATTTTCAAAAGTATATACATATACATATAATTATTTTTAAACTTAATATCAAAATAAAAACAATTTCAAAATTTTTTAGTCATATATAAATATACTTCCAAAAATTTATAACTTATGCCATTTAATACTCATTTATATCATACATTTTTCAATACCATAAACATTAATTTTTTTTAATTTCAATGCATTAAAATTGTTTAATATAACTTATGGATTATGTCTGATTTATTAAATTTTAACTCGTACATGTCATCTGCAAAACACATCATTAAAATTTTATTTATTACTACAACCAAACATGATCTTATGCATATTAAATATTTGGACATAGCTATACATATCCTTAACATTAATTATTCTTTCATATATATCATTTAAGTATCAAATTAATCTCATATTTAAGCCAAAAATATATATACATACATATTACAACATTTATTTCTTCCTACTATCAAATATAAATTCCCATCTATTTAAACATCAAAATAAAATCACTATTAACATATATTTATATCAGCATTAAATTCATCAAAAATCAAATTAAAAACATTTATATATACATGCTAGAATTTCAATTTCTAGGGTTTTAAATTTTAAAAATTATAACATACTTCTAATTAACTTTTAATATAATTTCTAAATATAAAAATGATTAAGAAACTCACTACAAATATTCTAAACTTAAAGTCCTTTTGCTTGAATTTTCTTTCAATTTTTCTACGAAGAAAACTAATTGAAACTAAATGAATTTCTAGGTGTTTATAGCTTGATCTAAGGTCGTTTATGGCTATATGATTTTTTTTACAAATGTTTCTAGGTTATTTTGATGGTTCATTAATGGTGGATGATGGAAGACATAAAGGAGGAGAGTGATAGAAGATGGTGGAAGCTTGGAGAAGTTTGGAGAATGAAAGAAATGAAGAAAAATTTGGCCAAAGGAGGATTTTAAAAGTAAAAATCTTAATTTCACTTTTTATCCACCAATCATAACCATTTGGACTTATACAGAAATATTTAATTTATTGCCTAAATTAATTAAGTGTAAAATTTTTCTCTTAGTTTCTAAAATGCATTAAGTACTATGAAATCATGCAATACAATCAAATTAGTGTGGTTATTATGTTATCATAATTCACTCATGTTATAAGCATCTTAGATAAGAGATTAGTGTGATTTTCAAAATCTTGTATCAGTATATAATATGAGCAAATTATGAAGGCTTCAATCTCAAATTATTTAAAAATACAATAATAATCTTTAAGCATAACATGAATAAAAATCACCATAATCAAGTTTGAAAATTTTTTAAATAAATATAAACCATGAAAGATCTAATTAGAGTTGCCCCTAACCCAAACAAAGAAAATTTAACTACTAAAATAATAAAAAAAATAAATAAAATACATGAAAGAATCATAAATAGAAGAAGAAAACACCTTCTTTGATTTTGGCATTCTTGAAATTGTTCCTTTCCTTCTTTCCTTCTTTGATTTGATCTCCTTATATAGAAGCAATCTTATTTAGTTTTTCTATTTCTAAGCAAAGTAGGATTCACATAATTTGAACGAAAGTGCCTAGATAAATTTCACTAAGAGATTTTAGTTTATTTAGAAATACAATTTGATGAAATTCGTCAATAAAATTAAGTACAAATTTTTTTTCTTTAGATAAATTTTTTAAAGAGACTTTAATGATTTTGTGATTTATTCTCACTTAATGAAATTCATCAAGTAATCACAAAATAAAAATTAACATATCTCCATGAAATTCATCAAGAAAGGAAAATTTGCTTTGAGAGTATTTATTTGTAAAACAAATATAGTTCCATTTGTACATTTGTATGTTTTCAATATAGGTTAGCTATTGAATCTTTCTGTCTATTCATCCCTTCTCATATCTCTTCAAACATTACATTCATTTGCTCAAACTATTATTTGATGGCTTGTAATGCAAAGAAGGAGTATTTTCCTTTCTCTTTGTTTGGCGAATCAACTTTGGAAGACTTGTTTGAATCACCCCTATGAGACATATTTAGAAAACTACAAGAAAATGTTAGCAATAACTTCACTTTTCTCTTTCACATATTTCACTCAAGTAAATTTGACACTCAGTACTCGTGTTTTCCTCATAAAATATGGCTTTTTCGCAATGTTAAGCTCACACCTTTTGTTTTTTTTCTTATTGCTTTTGGCTTTCCTTTGTAGTTCTTCAGTGAACTAAATAGAACACAATCAAGATTTAATTCTTGCAATGTTCAAAAGGCCACAAAGATTCAAGAAAATAAGAAAGAATGAGAATTGAAAGGAAATAACTAGGACTAAGTGCAAGTAAGGTTAAACCAAGAAAATAAGAGTCAAAAGCATAAGAACAAATTTAAATGATAAATAAAGAGTTTCTTCCATGATATCAAAAGAAAAGATATCAAGATTAGATGTTCTTAAATTTGTGTCTCTTTTTTTTCAACTTTTTTTTACTATTTATATTTTTGTCTTTTTTTATATATTTGTTTCTCTTTTTTCTTGACTAATTTAATGCAATAAGTATTGAAATCAAAGGGTCACAAAAAGGGATTCATATTTGATTACTTTTAATCTTAACAAGAATTGAATGAATAGATATGAACATAAAAGAAACAAGTAGTCAAGATTTAACGAAAAAAAGATAAAGAAAATAAGATAAAATACCATGTGAACAATACCCCCGAATTAATAGCATTTGATGAACAATCACTAGTCTTTTTTTCTTTTTTTTTTCTTTAACAAGAATACAAAAGAACTACTAAAGAAACAAAAGCAATAATAAGAAAGAATAAAGTCTAATTCTTAGAGTCAAAACTTTGATACCAACTAATGTGAACCCTTAGATGAAGTTGTCTTTGTACCCATAAGAAGTTTGATCAAAATTTCAAAAAAGTTAAAATTCCAAATTTAAGAATTTAGACCCACTGAATACTTGATTCAAGAACTCATGTTATGATAAATTCATGTGAAAGTTCAATAAAGATTGTAAAGAGAAGCAAACTCACAATTGTTACATATTTTTTCATTCATTATTTAGTTTAGAAAAGAAATATTCCCTTGTCTTTATATTACAATATGAAAACTTAATTAAAATAGAAAAAGCCAAAATGATCCTAAGTTATTAAGTAATTAAAATATTTGATTTACAAATTAAACTAAGCACAAAATAAATAAAGCCTTAAGCTTAAATGTGTTTATTTAGCCCAAATGATCTACAATTATGCCTATAAATACTATAGCAGATCATAAGACAATGGATCATTTTTTACTCATTTCAAAGTGAACATTATAACATTAGATCATGATTGATTGTTGGCTATACATAGTACTTAAGAACCAGGAATTGAACAACCTTCTATTTATTTATTCATTTGACATGTTATGTTTCCTACTTGTTAGTATTAACATCAAAGTATGGTTCTTATTTACTAACTTTGTCATAATGGGAAAATGATTTTTATTAAATTGAATTAGAGAATGGTTCATTCATAGTTGCGTTAGGCAAAAACATAACTTCTTATGTTGTAGAATGTATGGCACTAACTTTGTTACTACAAACTAAAGAAGCAAACTAATATATGAATCAAGTTTAGTGTTGATGAATGGATGTTTTTGTATCTTGCATAATAGGTGATTGTGTAGTTTATACTAAAAATTAATGTTTGAATGTAACAAACAATATATTGAACCCCCTACATGTTGAGACCTTGATATTCACGAATAATTTACATTTCTATCATTATATGTTTAGTCATTCTTGTAAGCAAAAGTGATAAAGTTATGCAATTTTTGAATCTTGGGCCACATACAAACAAAATCTTCTAATATCTATCTATCTATCTATCTATCTATGTAATTGTTATTCTTCTCAATTAAATTAGAGATAATATGTTTTTTGTAAGTATGAATATCTATTAATACTATTTATTAGAAAAGAATATGAAAATACTTGAGGAACAAGAAAAAATTTAATACGCGATTAAAATTATATAACGAAAAAATTTTACCCACACAATATGTACAATTGGAATGAAATTTAATAAAGTAATACTATATTGTGGTTTAGGAACTATAGCATATTATTAAATATTAATCATAGTCATTAAATATTCAAATAGTTTGAAATATGAACAGTTTAAAATAAATTTACGACTATTTCATAGTAAATTTACATGATCATACTATTAAATAAAGATAGTGAGACATGTTTGAGAGAAAGAAAATATTATTGATAAAAAAGTTTGTATTTTTGAAATAATATATTTACTGAAATAAATATATATAAATGTTATATATATTTATAATTCTTTAAAGTATTTAAAAATTTTTCTTAATTTTGCATTATAATATAATTTATTGTAAATTATATGGTCAAATTGATAATATAGATTATTAAAGAACCTAAATATAAATGTGTAATTATTGAATAATTAAATTTAAACCCTTAAAATTATATTTAATTATATTTATTTAATAGTTAAGCGAATATTTTGTATTTAAGTACAATTATTAAAATGCATAAAATAGTATAATTATTGGATAATTACCATTTTGTCCATACTAAATATTTATCCTTTAATTAAAGTAAAGATAATTTTGAAAATGAATGAATATATTTAATGGAATGCTTACTAATTTGGAATTGAAATCTAGAATCGAAATGAATATTATATTTACATCCTAAAATGAAGATGAGAATAGGAATGAAATCAGTAGGTTCCATGCAATAAAAATAAAAATTTAATTTTGAAAAGGGAACTTAGTAATTGGATTCTCATTCATGAAATTAATTATTTTACCCTCATTTAATAATTTAATAACTTATTTTATTCCTCATTTTAATTAAAAAATATAAAAATTAAAAATTAATTATAAAAAAAAATTATTATTAACAAAATTATTATTAGTATAATTAATTATTAATAAAAATAATTTCTTGAATAATAATAATTACAATTATTAGAATTAAACAATAATAATGATAATGATAAAAATTAACTAAGAACATTTTAGTACCTTGAAATAATTTCATTCATTTTGATTTCATTTTTTATAATTGAAGTAAATAATTTATTCTAATTTTCATTCCTCAGTCAATTCCAATGCATTCCCATTCTAGTTTATTTCGATTTCAGTTCATTCCAATTACAAACTAATAAGTGCACCATAAGTATATAATGGCTTTACTTAACCAATTTTCAAAAAAAAAAAAACTAGAAACCCTAGCTTTCTCTCTTAAATTTGGCCATTCTCTCTCTTGCTTAGTTAGTATAAATTGTAGTATCTTCACGGTTTTGAAGGTATATGTTCATCACCCAATTAATTTAAAATGAAAATAAGCTCATCCTTTATTAATATTTTGCATATATATGATATATGTAATATTGGCACTCCAAGTGTTTGTTGAAATATTTAAATGGTTCAAACTTATTTATGTTGTTGCTTGTCTTCTTCAAGTAAAACAAGTTCGTCAATGGACTATTTGCAAAAGCACTAAATTTCTAAATAGAATTTAGTCTATTATTTCAAATACTTTTCACTAAAGTTGCTTAATAATTTTTTGAGGAAATGTTTGAAAAAATACTAAATACTCCTAACAAATTCATTGATGAACTTTAGTGAAGAGCATTTAGATTGAAAGATTAAATTTCTTGATGAATTTATTGAGTTTAGAACTCATATATAATTCTTAAAATTATTTTTAGATGTATTACATATAGTTTGTGACATGTTGTAATATTTTACGCATATAAAAATATTACATCCAAGTATATGCATACTTAGTTGATATATAATCAAAGCATAGGATAAATAGTTAAGTAATAAATTTTATGATTTTAGGTTACCTTTTATGTTGTATAATTGTTAAAACCATAGTAAGGTATCTTAATCTTATGATGATCTTGCGGGTCAAACTTCTATTACTCAACTACCAGAGTACCATTCTAGTTATTACCCCTAATTTAGACCTCAAAGGTCAATATTTTAATAGAATTAAGGTGTAACCCAAGCTTCGCAAAATCAAAGAAGTCAGAGTAACCAAAATCTTCAAGGTACTGAAATAGACTTGAGTAATGGGCAACTGAGTCAACCTTGAAGAAATAAAGGAAAGGGGAAGGCAACTGATCAAGACTTTGCAATAACGAGTTCAAAGGCTTTTTCTAAAATGTTGTAGTTAACGGTGCGATTCTTATCTCCTATACTTGGGCTTATGTTTTATTTGATTCAGATGCTATCTATTCATTTATATTTACATTATTTACTTCTATGTTAGGTTTAGAAGTTGAATCTTTTAATCCACCATTACTTTTGAACACCCCAATAAAATATATTTATAAAGTATCCTTTTATTTGTAAGTCTTGTTGTATGGTTGTTGGACACTATAAATAAACTGTTGATCTTATTGTGATACCCATATATTAGTTTGATATGATACTAAGTATGGATTGATTATTCTATCACTTAGCGGTTACTGATTTCTATAATAAGAAAATCATGTTTTACGAAAAGAATGGAAAGCTAATAGTTTATCAAGCTAGTTTAAATATGGAATCACTTAGTCCCATTCTTAAAATGTGTGTTGGTAAGAAGAAGAATCTAAAGTACGATGAAGGGCATGTCAGTTACGAGCAGATAAATTCTTTTCATATTAATAGTCAATAATTTTCTAGACGTCTTTCCTTATGAGTTACTTGGATTACCACCAGATAGCGAGATTAAGTTTTGCATTAATTAGTTTTAGTTACTTTTTTAATTTCCATACCTTCTTATTGCATGGCTTTAAAGAAATTATTAGAATTGCGAAATCAATTGCAAAAACTACTAGACAAGGGATTCTTACGCCTTAATGTTTCTCCTTGGAAAACTCCTATACTACTTGCTAAGAAGCATGATGGATCACTAGGATTGTGTGTTGTTTATTGATAGTTAAACTGGGTTATTATCAAGATTAAATATTTGTTGCCTCGAATTGACAAGTTATCTGATTAGTTGGGTGGTTCCAAGTATTTTTCTAAGATTAATTTAAGATCAGGGTACCATAAACTAAAGATTATAAATGAGGATATCCCAAATACAACTTTTAGAATTTGATATGGACACTTTAAATTCTTGGTTATGCCATTTGAATTAACTAATGCTCCTGCAACTTTTATGGGTCTCTTGAATGAGGTGTTTCGACATTATTTGAATTTATTTATCATTATATTTGTGAATGACATACTAATATATTCTAAGACTTAGGAGGATTATGAAAAACACTTGGAGATTATCTTGTAAACTTGTATGCCAAGAGAAAGAAATGTGAATTTTGGATGACAAGAGTCAAGTTCTTAGGGTAAGTGGTTTTCAAAGATAGTATATCAATGAACCCAGCCAAGATAGAAGCAATACTATTATGGGAGAGGCCTAAGAATGTATTAAAAATACAAAGTTTTTTAGGCTTGGCGTGTTATTATCAGTGTTTTATTAATAACTTCTCTCAAATTGTTATGCCATTAATGAAGAAAGAAGTCAAATTTATTTAGGATGACAAGTTTGAAGAAGCATTTCTAGAATTAAAGAAGAGATTGACAAGTGCACCAATATTTGCTATGCTAAAGTTAAGATTTTGAGTGATTCGAACTTTATTTTTAATGTCGAAGACATCCATTGAGCTCATTTTGATCTCAAAAATTATAAACGATAATTCAAATTTAAGAAACACGTAAATCAAGGTAAAAAAGCTAAAGATTCTATCATTTACCTGGTTGTTACTTTTTTAAAATTATAAATTTGATATATATATATATATATATTTGCATATGTTTTGATTATGGTGATGACTTAAAAATAAATTTATATTATTTGAAAATTTATTATGAATTTATACAATAAAATATTGAGTGACATGTGTTACAGTTATAGCATGTCGAACTTGTATGAATTTACTTGTTTTGTCTTGATATTGTCTGCATGGTATAAAAATATATACACATATAATGTATTGTTTTGATATAAAGTATGCAGGATGGGTTTTATCAATTTTACTCTATTACATTACCCAAATTTTAATTGCATATTGTATGTTGTTCATAATTTATGTGGATGAAACAATGAGGGGGTGTCTTAAGATGTGGATGAGACAGTAGGGAAGTGTCCCTACCTGTTATTAAGACAATGAAGGAATGTCTTTAAATATGAAGAGGACGATGGGAGAGTGTTCTTGAAACTTAAAACCTGCATATTAGAGTATGTTGTTTATAGCTCTGTCGTAGTGGGTGATTATGTATGTTATCTTGTATATATTTATATGGTTTTAAAATAATGAGTAATACATGTTGTGTTCATACAATGTATATTATCTATGAGTTGTAAGTTTTGCATCATGGGATTTTATAAAAATAGGCAAATTATTTTACTAATCATGCAGACTTTAGGTAAAACCATTATAGGTAAGTGATATGCATCTTTACTGAGCATGGTGGCATTGCTTATCCTTCTTTACCCCCCTTTCAGGTCAAACTTAGATTGACTTAAATAGTGAAAAGTAACTTAGACACGCAGACACTTAGAGACACATCGAGTAAACTTGTAATTGCTTGAGTTTCGGTATAAACATATTGACTTGCATTAGAATTCGTCGAACACTAAACTATGTTGTGATGTATGATATCTTTGAACAATTTAATTTTATTGTACTGTTTTAAGAAATTAATAAGTGTTCACATTATCCTATGTAAAAATCTTATTTTGTTTTATTTTATATGGTTATAGTTGCTTGTTTGTAAGATTCTAATGCAATTTTACTTTAACTTTAACTGATAAAACTTCTATTTTTGAATTTTTGAATTTTTGAATTTTCAACTTAAATTTAGTCAATCCCTACTTTTGTACATGACATATTGACTTAAAGCCACATTCCTTGTTGAAACCTAGTACTTTATAGAACATGCATTTGGTTTTTTCATGCACAACATAGTTAGGTATGGGCAAAACAAATTGATTCTTGGTTTTGTGAACTTAAATAAAATTATATTAGATAATTATACCAATCCATACTAAATATAATGGTTCGATTTTCAATTTTTAGTTCAATTTTGACCTTTAGCTTATTGCACAACGTAAAATGACACTAAGTTAGAAAGCACTAATCTCTTATTAGGTTGCAGTTGCAATTTATATTGGTTTTGAATTGTGAGTAACATTCCCAGGTAACCTATGTCAAATAGGTATCACAATTAGTTTTAGTGTTGCATGGAGGTCTAATGGCACCATGAGTAGACAATAAGACATCTAAAACATTTCTACTGCCAATGTCTAGCCAATACTAAAACCATGAATACACTAGTTTGATGCTTAAGGATACCAACTAGATCCCCCTCTCAAATTTAGACCACAAGTTTTCAAACCCTCTTTCTTCTTAAGTTCTTTCAGCTTCTTTCACAATACAACATAAACATTTGAGTTTCAAGTAGATTGTTGGCTTTTACAGCCGCATGTCAACAAGCATCAAAATATGTGTTATTGTAAAACAACATTTGCTCCTAGCTTATGTATATCTATATTTTAGTCTTTATTTTTCTGTTTATCTTAAAGTTTGACCTTTTACTCCATAGGCAGTTGCCTGGAAAAACGAAAGATGAGGACTGGTATAAGATAAGTTTACATATATTTTGTAAGTTCAAATGCATTTTTTCTTCCTTTTTTTTGTATTATTATTGAATTTTATGAGCTTACAACATCCTTTTTTCATTCTATAACCATTGATTTATTTGATCTGAATGCCTTCATAAGTTCTACTGCCTCCACATATTAAGTTAAAAAGCTTGGGTATTTTCTTTTCAATAAAGAAAACAACCATTAGTTTGAATTACTTAATAATTTCTGTTGCATTTTTGCTTCATAGTTCGTTTTATTATATACCTTATTTTCTTTTGTTGAATGTTGCAAAAATAAACTTTGTGGAAACTTGTAAGAATATATTCTTTTTGATGTTTTCTTTAACTGTCTAATCCATTATAAATCGCATGCTTCGTTCCTTTGTATAAGTAACAGCTTAATAATATGTATTTTGTTATTTCCTTCTAAATCCTACATTTTCTTGTTGCAACTCAGGGCTTACCCGAATATACAGAACCTTTTTGGAGAACTTGGTATTGGTGATCAGTTGTAATGGAAGGAGCACTCTATGATATTTGCAATGCCAAACAAGCCAAGAGAATTTAGCTTATTTGATTTTTCTGAAGCTCCGCCTGCTCCTATAATGGTGAGATACTTACACTACCAATAAAGATAATTTTTAATTTGAATTCTTGTATTCGTTGTCTGAAATTGAGTTATTGTATCCATTATTTTAAAACTTTAAGCTACTTAAAGACATGTTGCGAAACTAAGATCGGAAGCATTGTTGTAAATTGGCTTCTAGTTTAGCAAGTGGTGACGAGGTGGACTCAAACATTTGGACAAGTTTTTTGTGTGGGCTTACTAAAGTCTACTTATAAACCATTCATTCCAACTTTATTAATGTCAAAAATTTTAGTAAAAGCTGGGATTGGTCAACTGCTTTCTATCTTCTAAAATTGTTAACAAATCCACTAGAAATATCCAAGAAAAGCACGAAAGAGGATGAGTAAAAAATCTGAGTGGTAGACCATTTGAAAAGCATTATGCCTTTACTGAGCTTTATCTGCATCAATCGGAAATGAGTACTCTTTGAGCAACTTGCCCAGTCAAACGACCAAGGGGTTTGGTTGAAAATTAAATACCCTAAGATACAACTAATAGATCAATGGCTCAAATCCCTTTAGAGCTACCTAACTGGTATATTAAAATCCCAACATTGTCATGGGCATTTATTGTTCAACAGTAATCCCTAGTTTACACATATATACATGCATATGTTGTTTGTAATTCTCTAGTCTTTGCTTATACTGATTTATTTTTATTTTATAACTCTCTCTCCTACTAATAAGGTTTTTAAAGCTCATCATGCTACTAAGTAACCCAGCTTGTGCATTCCCCCTACCCAGCAGCTATAGTAAAATGATTAGGATAACCCTATAATTGCTTATTACTTGTTGAGCTAGAAATAATCATTAAACAAAAAATCAAACTATCCTAATTAAACCTTTGTTGTAATTATCTGAGATGGTTCTACTTCTTTTAAAAGTAGTATATGTGTTGCTTTAGGCCATTAAAAAAGGTATATGAAACTTCATTGAGTTTAAAATTGTGCTTGTATGCAGAAAACACACTTTACAAAAGGTTGAATATTTTAAAATATTTGAGTTGTATGAAACTTGTAAAATTATTCATTTCATTTCTCTACATTTAATAGGTTCCAGTCAAAACTTAATTACAATTATAAGTAATTAAAATTCTCTTAAAGTGAGAATAAACCACAATTATTTGGATTTAATTTTTGCTTGCCTCTCTTATTTATGCTATCAAGTTATAAACAAGTTGGAGTTCAACAACTTACCAAAATTTAAGTGCAGAATATAACGGTAAACAAATAAAAATAAATAACAAAGTTTTTAAGGTCTGAGCTGATGTCTGTGTGTTCTCCAATGACTTTTTTAAGCAGTGAAACATGAAACACAATATGTATACATGCTCCCTCAAGCAACTACAACTTATATGCAACTTTTTCAACCCGTTGGATAATTCGATATGGTCTAAAGAAACGAATAGGTAACTTCTAATGAACACGTTTGAAAGGGTATGCTGACAATAAGGCTATAACTTCAAAAAAATTTTATCACATTCCTAAAATTTAACATCACACTGCCTCTGATCTGCAAGTTGTTTCATTCAATTAATAGCAACCCCTAAGTTATTCTTTAGCTGCAGAATCTCTATTAAACAAGCTCCTGTCCACCTCATGCACTAATAAGAGCTTAGGTTGATAGAATAGAATGCATGATGGTAAACGTCCGTAAAGAGCTTGGAATGGTGTCATTCTTATAAAGTTATGATAGGTTGTATTATACTAAAATTTGGCCCAAAGTAGAAACTCAATCCATTTTTTAAGATATTGGTGGACAAAATAAAGAAAATACTACGTTAGGCAATGATTCACTACTTCGAATTATCCATCTATTTGAGGATAGTAAGCTAAACTAAGTTTTAACTCATTCCCAGAAATAGTAAAGAACTCTTGCCAAAATTTGCTAGTGAAAATAGGATCACAATCGTTAATTATTGATTAAGGCATGCCATGAAGTTTGACTACACCTTCTACAAACTTTTCAACTACTATTTTAGCTGCAGAATGATGAATTAAAGATATAAAATGAGCATACTTACTAAGTCTATCAACAACCATCAATATTGTATCTTTGCCATGGGATGTAGGCAAACCTTCAATGAAATCGAGAGTGATGTCATCCTAAACTTAGCATGAAACAGGTAAGGGTTGAAGAAGTCCTGTTGGTGAAAGAGCTTGCAATTTAGTTTTTTGACAGATTTTAAAAGGCAAAACATAATTGTGGACTTCTTTATACATGTTTGGCCAATAAAATTGTTAAGCTAGTCTCTTATAAGTGTTAAATACTCCTGAATGACCAGTATTTTTGCTATCATGAAAGTAAGCTAACAATTTCTTATAGAGTGTAGATGCATAGGGAATCAATATCCTATTTTTATAAAAAAAACTAACCCATTATATAGTGTATATAATCCTTCTAGTTTCTCTTTTGCTTGACGGCATACTTGGTCAATACATGTACCTCCTTGTGAAGCATTTTGAATTTCATCCGATAAGTTAAAATGTGCCACAAATAAATGATTAAGTGTTGCATTATTCGATTTGTGAGAGAAGGCGTCAGCTGCAGAATTCTCATGATCTAATCAATAAACAATTTCGTAATCATAACCTAGTAACTTTGCAACATATTTTTACTATTCCAAAATTGCCACATGTTGCTTCAAAAAATATTTGAGACTTCGTTAATTTATTTAAATGATAAACTTTTGTCCCAAGAGGTATGGTTGCCATGTATGAATAGTTTCCACTGTTGCGAGCATTTCTTTAGCGTAAACTAATCAATTCCTTTTTGTAACTCCTAGTACTTAACTCATAAATGCAATTGGTCTCCCTTGTTGTGAAAGAATTGCTCCTATTCCTTTGCTGGATGCATAAACTTTAATTGTAAATAGTTCGTTAAAATTCAGCATGGCTAATATCGGAATGGTTGTCAAGGCGTTCTTAAGCATGTGAAAAGCATATTTAACGTCTTTATTCCATTCAAACTGGCCTTTCTTGAGAAGGTTGGTGAAAGGACGAGCTAGAAGGCCATAATTTCGAACAAATTTTCTATAATATCCAACAAGTCCTAAAAAATCATGTAACTCAGAAATATTAGTAGGACGGTACCATGCTATCATAATTTCAATTTTTGCTATATTTATCTTAACCCCATGTTGTGTCACAATATGCCTTAAATATTCAAGCTTTTATTGACCAAAAGCATATTTTTTTGCATTAATGAAGAATTTATGGCCCCGTAAAACTTCTAAAGTCTTCCCCACATGATCCAAATGTGTTTCTCAAGTAGGACTATATATTAAGATATCATCAAAGAAACCTAAGATAAATTTTATGAGGTATGATCGAAAAATAGAATTCATGATAGCTTGAAATATTGAGGGTGCATTACATAAGTTAAAAGGCATAACTAAATATTCGTAGTAACCATTATGGGTACGAAAAGCAGTTTTAAGAATGTCAAAGGGATGAACTCTTATTGATGGTATTTTGCTCTGCGATCAAGGTTAGTAAAATATAAAGCTCCATACAACTCATCCAGCATATCTTCTATTGTAGAAATAGGAAAGCGGTCTTTAATAGTAGCCGCATAAAGTGCTCGATAATTAGTACAGAATCGCTAGCTGCCATCTTTCTTTTTTACTAATAACGCTAAAGATGAAAAGGGACTGGTACTTGGCTTTATAATTCCCTGTTAAAGCATTTTTTGGACCTATTTCTTAAATTTCTACCCTTTGAAAATAAGCTGACCTATATGGTCTGACGTTGATAGGTTCTACGTCATTCTTAAGAGGAATGCACTGATTCACCTCTCGCACAGATGGCAATGTAAAAGATCATAAAAAGACATCTGAGTATTGTTTTAATAACTTGTGCATATCTTGTTTTGTGTTTTTATCGGCTACATCTATCAATGAGTGCAAGTAAATGGCAAATGCTAAATGGCCTTGATGAAGCTCTTTAGACATAACTTTGAGAAAGGTAGTTTGGATCAGGTGATGATCAAATCCTTGTAATCTTTATAGTGCATTTTTCCATTGAAATTTCATTGTAAGCTGCTTTCAATTGTAAGTAATAATACCCAGCATTTTTAACCATTGGACACCAAGCACCATATCGAGACCTCTAATGGGCAGGGCATAAAGAGTTATGCAAAATGGAATATCCTGCAAGTTAATGCAAACCTTGTTACACTTCCCTTGGCAATTCAATTTTTCTCTGTTAGCCATTCGTATGGTGAAATGATCAATTGGCTCTACAAGTAAACGCAAAAGGCGTGTGATTCATTCACTAATGAAATTATGTGTCAAGCCATTATCAATGAGAACCACTACCTCAAATGCCCTTATCTTGGCATCCACCTTTATTGCTTTCATTGATGACCATGTTGTTAATGCATGCAGTGAAATTTCCAGCTAAAGATACTCCATCGACTTATTCCCTACTCGTTGTTCGTAAAGGTCATTTTCACACATGTAAGCATTAGTTCCAATGGGTGCTTCTAACAACAACAACTATGGACCTCAACACTTATGTCTTATAGTGAATTTTTCATTGCAATTAAAACAAAGTCCCATTGCCCTTCTCTTTTCCATTTCTTCCCACGATAGATGTTTAACTGGAGAAGTTAGATTTGGTCTTGTTAGAGCAAAAAATATTGGTTGCATGCAGTTATATTGCGATGGTTGAATGATCCTCCTTTAGTGAGTCAATTGTTCATCACGCATTCGAGCTAGGCTGATGGCTTCCTTTAATGTTTACCGCTTGAATATTCAAATGCCTTTAGTAATGTCTGGCTTGACTCCACTCATAAAAGTTCCCACTAATGCCTTTTGAATCCACCCTTTTACACGATTGCCTAGCTTCTCAAATTCTTATTGATAGTCGCGCAAAGAATTTATTTGTTAAATGTGTGAAATAGTTTCGTCAAAGTCTTCTCCATCAATAGGTCTAAATCGAGCCCATAATTCTTCTTTAAAAAATACCCAGGTCACTTCTTTCCTTTCTTCCTTGAATGTTCAGTTCAACTACCGCCACCATTGATTTGCTTCCCCCTCCAAGTGAAATGAAGCCAAGGAAACCTTCTATGTTTCATCTGTATTATGAAATTCAAAGAATTGATCCACTCGAGGTAACCATTCCGTTGGGTCTCCACCCAAAAACCTTGGAAATTCCAATTTGGCCATTTTGGAAGAAACAACCAATCGATTGCCATCAAAGTCGCTGTTATGGGTGTGTGAATGTCCTTCACGTTTAGGATTGTTGTGGCTTATGATATCCTTGTTTTGTGAACAGGACATCAGACATACGATTCAGTATCATATCCAATTGATTGAATTTATCAACCATTCTCAATTCCATTCTATGCATGCTATCTTGCAACCTTTGAGCCCAACTTCCAAATTCTCGATACGTTCTTTGTTTATAATCATAATAACTATAATGTAATTTTGATACCACTTGATAGGTCTTAGTCAAAGCTTAATTAAGTTCTAAATAATTAAAGTTCTCATAAGGTGAGAATAAACCACAATTGTTTGGATTAAATTTTTGCTTGCCCCTTCTTATTCATGCTATCAAGTTATAAATAAATTGGAATTCAACAACTTGCCAAAATCTAAGTACAGAATATAATGGTAAACAAATAAAAATAAATAACAAAGCTTCTAAAGACTAGGTCTCTTATGTCTTACATGTTCTCTTCAAGCATGCATCTTCCTCAATTAATTCCAAAATATTTGGGATTTTTCTTATCACGTCTTGTTGATCTTTGTAGTGGTTTATCAACAACATTGCTGTGTGGAGTCACATTGTTGATCTATCAATATGGGAAAATAGGAATCACTTAGTTTTGTTGTTCGCGCTTATGTGGATTTTCCATTATACATTTTGTCTTGTTGTTTAATCCACATTGGTTTTCGGTTTTTTTTTTTTTTTTTCAGTGAATGTGATGTCTAGGGATTTGGGCCATTTTGAAGAATAATGAAATGCTGACTTGGCCAGAGAAAGTGAAGTTTGCAATTGGACTTCTTCCAGCAATGATTGGTGGAAAGGCTTATGTTGAAGCTCAAGATGATGTAAGTGTTCAGGAAAGGATAAGAAAGCAGGTATATTGGTTATTTTGAGCATTCTAATTACTGGGTATATGAGTGCAGCTGCCAGTAATATGCCTAGCTTCGCTAGCTGGTTATTCTTGAGCTTGCCTCATCCTAATTTGGAAATTTAGGCAGGAGAAGAGATTTGGTATCTTAGACCTTACTTGAAGTTGTCTTCTGAGAAATTTTTTGTTGCATCATATGATGCCGCTTGACTCTCAAATTATGTTCATTCTTTGCTTTCTCGTAACACATGCAGAATGATGCACACAAGGTCTTGCCATGGCCCTAATACCTAACTTTACTGAAGTTGCATCATTCTGTAGTATATATGTATGATCAAATGCAGAGCATGCACCTCTGATGGTATCTTCACATTTTAGCATTGATACTTTTTTTAATTATATGTAAATATTACTATTACTTAAAAGTAGATTGTAGATGTTGTTAGCTGCTCTCGAGTGCAGAGGCAAGCCTCACATTTGTAGCATCTTAATGAAGCAACCATGAGCTTATGGGAATCTAGAACCCGAAAAATGAAAAACGAAAAGAATGAAAAATTTCGTGCTTATAGGTAAACAGTGCAGTATCATCGAAAACATATACCAAATGTGTGCCTGGAATACTTTTACCCTAGTAGTATTTAGAGGTTATGGTTTCCTTTCAAAAGAAGTTTTAATGTGTACTAGTGCTTACTTGATTGTTGAATATAAGTTAGCTTTTGGTTGAGTTAGGTATTCACCATCTTAGAAGTTAAATTTATTGAATGCCCATGCATTACGTGGCTTGTTGACATACAAATCAGCTTGACTTGAGTTGGATTTCTCTAAAGTTAAATTTATCAAATGTTTAGTGCTCATGAAGTTGGCATTAACTTCTCATATATTTCGGAAACAAAGAATAGCTAATTGTTTTGTTCTAAATTTTAGGGTATTCCTGATTGAGTTACTACGGAGGTGTTTATTGCCATGTCAAAGGCGCTGAACTTCATTAACGCTGATGTACTGTCAATGCAATGCATAGTGATTTCTTTAAATCGATTTCTTCAGGTAAAGAGTATCCTATTACCTTCTCCATTTTTATCCTTGATTGCTGAGTGAAACCTTTATAATTAACATCGGTGCAAAAATAATTTAAATGATCTTCAGTTCAATTTCATTGGACATTTAATTTGAACACCTAAAGTTACCTATATAATTTGAACACCTCAAGTTACCTATATAATTTTCAATTCCTGTTAACCATGACCGTATTTTCAATGAGATAGCTCGACAAAATTATCTTGCTCAGTTTTTATATTTGAAAGGCTAACCTTTAACAACGTGTTTTGATGAACTTTATCTAATTGTAATCTAATGACATCATGCACTGTTTGAGATTAGTAAGTATTTTGAGCATGACTAGATAAATGAACACACAAACACATACACATCAACGTATCTTGTTTCCTAGTTTTAACTTGCTTACTGATGAATTCATCTACTTGATAAATAATTTCTCAGATAAAGACCAATATCAACAAAATATTCATTAATAATTCTTTTGATCAGAAGTGACTTTATTTCCTTTTCTCTTCTAATTCCTCTCAAGGTTGACATAGAAAAAAATAACATATGAGTATTCCAATGAGTTGTGTGTGTACTATTACTTCCCAAATGGATGGCTTTCTTTAGCTTGTTTAATTTCCAATCAAGTCAAATTGAGACCTCATATTTTTATTCTTATAACAATAACATATTGTTATTAACAGTATGCATGCGTGTGTGAGCACTTTTATGTTTGTGCTTGTTTGTGTATGTCAATGTATACCCAATGTCGATGAGCTTTGTTGGTTGATATCATGTTGACTATGCATACATTGTCATTTACACTAAATAAAAGTAAGAGAACTTCCATAAAGCATGGCTTAGCTGATTCAGAATATATTTAAATACATTTAACAGGAGAAGCATGGTTCAAAGATGGCATTCTTAGATGGTAATCTCCTGGAGAGACTTTGTATGCCAATTGTTGAACACATTCAATCTCACGAATACAGAAAATTGAGCTCAATGATGAACTGTGAAGAATTTTGTACTAACTAAGGGCAATGTGATTGAAGGAGATGCTTATGTATTTGCCACTCCAGGTATCCTTCATATCCTCTATTATTTGAGTTTTATATCATTTTTGTAATCAATTTCACTAATATGGTTAATGGATCATGTTCCATTCAGTTGATACCCTGAAGCTTCTTTTACCTGAAAACTGGAAAGAGGTGCCGTACTTCCAGAAGTTAGAGAAATTGGTTGGAGTTACAGCTATCAACGTTCACATACGGTTTCCGATATGAATTCTATGTTTGTTAGAAAGTGATATGATGATAAGCTTCTATACATGATATGTTTACAATCAGGCAGTCTCCCCAAATGTTTATATTTGTTGATTTCTATGTTCATAGGGGTTAGCCTGGAAATTACAAAGAATGTAAGATTGGTTGATGTGAAGTTTATTTTAATCTTTGAAATGGTCTGAAAATGCAAGTACTGAGGTAACATATTAATTCCAATAAATAGAGAATAAAAAGCAGGTAGTGATGTTTATTATAATCTTATGTGGTCAGAAAATTGCGCTCGGGCATGGGGAAATTCGTATTAATTCCAGTTTTTGTGCATCAATTCGTCACTGTTTGTTTCTTTTTTTTATGGGTTTTTCTTTCTTTTTTTTTTTTAAATTTGATTGCAATATGCTACACTAGTGAAATGAATTGACGCAATAGTATTTGTTTCACCTAATGAGCAGACAATTCTGAATTTTCCAACGAGAGGCAATTTTTATCTCTATAGTGTTATTGACAGTGAGAGTTGTAGTAGACCCAAATTTAAAATTGGTGCACACACCAAAGGATTTTAGAGTTTCAAAATTTGGAAAAAGAAATAGATACAAGTGAGAGCTAGCAGTATGCAAGTTCATTTTTGACCGATGCAGGGTATTTTCAATTGCAGGTTTGACAGGAAACTGAAAAACACATATGATCACTTGCTCTTCAGCAGGTCGTGCCCCTACTTAAATCATCATTTTTTGTGTTTAGCAGAGATATGGAAGAAGGTGTTACTATACTAGACCTGTAGTTAACTAGCCTTTTAGTGCAGATTGGCCTACAAAGTTTTCAAGTTGTTGGACTGACCATGAGACCTTCAACAACTTTTTAATTTCCTTTTGTTTATCGAGGGTGGAGAAGAGTTGTTCCTTAGCATCCATTTGATTTTACTTCAAAGCTTTTATTAATTTTGCATTTCCATCACATATCAAATTCCATCTCTCTACCCACTTTCTTTTTCAGAAGTCCCCTTCTAAGCGTGTATGCTGACATGTCTGTGACTTGTAAGGTAATTATTGTTACTTAATAATTACCTTCTATATGTGATTTTATTTTTCTTCTTTTTGTTAAATTCATATATTTTTATCCACCACATTTACTGTTATTTATTTTATGATCATGAAACTCAAACTATCTGCGATAGGGAGAATTATTTAGAACAGTTATGCTTTGTGCAACAGAATTTTGGACTGTTAAGAACTAGCATGTCTATGCACTACATGTGGCACAAATGTGGATGTTAAGATGGATTAGTGGCATTATACGAAAGGACATGACAAGAAATAAATAGATTCATCAAAAAGTTGCATTTATTAGGAAAACTACCGCCTGGCCCAAAAGTTTAAGTTGACAAGTGAGGGCAGAAACAATAGTATTAATCTTTAACAGGCCCCCTCACGTTAGACAAATACCAAATGGACTAGTTACGTGGACCAACCCCAAATAGATAAGAAATAAAATACAGAAACAAATTCAAATTAAGTGGGACAATTCAAAAGCAAGACATGTTGCTCAAACTTGGCTCTAATGCCATGTTAAGTTACTGCTTGACCCACAAGCAGTTAAACAGTTAGGTAAAGCCCCAGGCGAATAGTTTAAAATAGTTAAACAATAGTACCAGGAACATAAATGATTTACAAGAATAGTCACTCAACACCATGAGAGTGGACTTACAAGAACAACCCATTGAACATCAAGCTTCTAACTTCTTTTGTGTTCCCTCATCTCTTAAATTACGACATGATCTAATAGTTCCATTAGGCTTGAGTATTGTTGAACTTCTCTCTTGTTAAAGCACCTTTGGATGTTAAAATTTCAATTGCATCGTGGATTAAGGGAAAGCACTGAAACATTCCGAGATAAGCATAATTGGATATCCTGATCGTCATATTCATTGGAAATAATTTTCCAAGTACTTCTATTGGACCTATAAAGGACCAAACTGGTGTCCTAACAATAGACTTAAGACCATTCTTATGTTGAAGAACCTCATGCCATGGGGAATTCTTTTCAAGAGGGAAGCTCCAAAGCCACTTAGCTAAACCTCCCTATTCTTTTTCTCCACATTTCTGATTGTAGGTTGAACTCTAATAACGAGTTATTTTCATCTTAACAAAAGTTCTGGATAATAAGATTCATTTTCTCTCATATCTTGCCTTGAGTGATGAGAAACGACTGAAAATTTGGGTTTTAGCGTGCAGATAGCTTTTAGCTGTTGCTTAATCTATCACGTATGTTCTAGTTGTAATGGTGAGGATCTGGAGTGAAGAACTACATAAGCATATCTTATTTCTTTCAAGTTGTATGCGGTCCAAGTGTAAAAATATTTAACTAAGAAAAAAAAAAGCCTAAGTTTTGATGGTTACTTGATATCCCACTCTGTTTAGGTACCCTGGATAATATATGGATTTTTGGATATATGTTCACCCTTTTGATAGTTCTTGTTTTATATAGGAATATTACCCCCTAACCAATCCATGCTGGAGTTAGTTTTTGCCCCTGCTGAAGAATGGATCTCCTGCAGTGACTCAGAAATCATTGATGCTATGATGAAGGAGCTTGCAAAACTCTTTCCTGATGAAATTTCAGCTGATCAGAGCAAAGCAAAAATTGTGAAGTACCATGTTGTAAAATCACCAAGGTTACTATGGGGCAAACTCTTTAAATCTTTCTGTTGATTTAAAAGTTCTAATCGCTCTTCTTATTTAACATAGGTAATCATTTCAGGGCTGTATATAAACCCATCCCAAACTGTGAACCTTGCCATCCCTCGCAAAGATCCACTGTAGAGGGGTTTTACTAAGCTGGGGATATCACAGAGCCGAAGTATCTGGCTTCTATGGAAGGTGCAGTTTTGTCTGGGAAATTTTGTGGGCAAACTATTGTACAGGTACATTGCAGTCCGGTGTAACGTGTTCTTGTATGTTGTCTTTCATTATGATAGTATTTTACTTGAAATAATGTTGGTAGAAGTCTTGTTTGTTGGAAAGACCAAACAAGAATTCCAAAGCGGTTATGGTAGTACTGTGTGTTTAGCGGGTGGGGTAGGAGTTCTTAACGGTTCAGTGCTTATTATCAAAGGAAAGTCAAGGGAACAATGAAGTTTCGCATCTGATGTGCTTGTTAATTTATTGAAATGTGCAGGACTATGAGCTGCTTGCCGCACGGGTAAAAGGGAGATTGGTTGGGGCAAGGATGCGTTAACAGCCTTCTTAACGGGGGCGTACTTTTATAACAGCTGTTAAGGATGGTATAAAGATTGATTGGAGCTCATATGTGAAAGGTAATTATACAATATAGATGTGATTTGTTTATTTAAGGGGGAAAAAGGGGGGAATTGTAGCATAGCTGAACGCGTCAAACTCTTCAATAGAGAAGGCATTTCAACAACTCAATATCTTTTTGTAATTTTCAATAATGATCATTCAGAATATTGAGATCTTTCACTCAAAAATGATGGTATTCAATCACTTTTACCCTTCTAGTTTCATTGAAAATATATGATAGAACATAAATGCAAGGAGCTTGTTTCTTTTTGCAAACTCTCTTCCAAGCGTAGATATTTAGAGTAAGTATAGGTTGGTGTTTTTTTTTTTTTTTTTTGGTGTAGAACTGAATTCCATTACGTTTACCAACTGTGTAAGGGTAATTATAGACATCATTTAATAGTGTGCATAATTTCACTAAGCCAAATTGGCCAAAACGAAGTCGTTTTATGCCTCAATAAGGCAAGCAAAATTCCAGCTTCCATTAGCACAATATCGATCTTCTCGCTTGTGAAAGGGAATACACTTAACAACACAATGCCCTAGTACCAGCAACATCCAACGTCATATTGACAATGTCACACTCTAAAAATTAGAATAAGTGATTTAAAATTTTATTGAATGATTTAAAATTACAAGGCATGCAATTTTGAATGTTTTGAGAAAATTTTTTCTTATAATATTGATGCTAAAAATAGAAATTTTTAAATTTTTAAACTCCTATGATATTATCAATATCTTTTATGAAATTTCAAATTACTACTATAACAACTTCTTAGATCAAATTTAATATATTATTTTAACTAAATATGTACAATTTTTAATTTACTTACAATTTTCTAATAAAAGGAAGAGATTTTTTCTATATTCATCTATTTTTCAATTATTTCGAAAAAAATTTAAAAAGTAGATAATGAACCAAAACTCAAAAAATATTCACATAAGAAAAAGGTTTTCTAAAGAAAATCAATAATTATTATATTTTCAATTATTCATTTCATAAATAAGTATAAACAATAATAATGATAATAAACAACAAAACAATTTGGTTATTATAATGTATAATCCATAGTTTTAGAATACTATTTTTAGAGACTAGCGTTTAAAAAATGTATAACTTGCTTACTTTAAAGGGTTTTATACTCAGGGAGTGTCATCCATGATGTCAAGTTTATAGGCTTTTATTGTAAGATTAAAATTAAGTTCATAGTCATTGATATTAGGGGTGTGTAGCGGTTCCGGTTCAACTCTGAATCGCCAAGAACCAACCTAAAAAAAATCGGTATTGAACCGAAACATATTTTTTAAGGTAGGTTCCGATTCTAAAAATTAAGAACA
>CP135539.1:2943854-2965736 GCA_032402905.1 Khaya senegalensis | reverse complement strand
TTTGTGATATGTAATATTAACTTAAGTAATAATATAATATCTTTTAAATAAATTAACGTATATCAATTTTTTTATAAATTATTTATATTATCTTTCAATCACTTAATTTTTTATTTATTTATTTCATTATTTTTACAATTTAATACTATTAATTTAAATTTTTTAAGAATTTTTTTTAGAGTTAAAAATTATAAAATTGATATAATTAATAAACAGAATACCCTGTTTTAGAACCGAAATCAAAGCAGAACCGAATGAAATCGAAAAATAAGGTACCCTATTAAATAGGGTAGGTTCCGGTCTCACGTGAAATTGGAACCGAAACTGATTTTGCACACCCTTAATCAGTATTAAACAAAAGGCCCGCACTATTTCATACTCTATGCACATACAATAAAAATAAAATAATTTATTCATATTATTTTACAACGTTTCATAATATCAAAAGTATAATTTAATCAAAATATTATTATAAAGTTCTTTAAAAATTTATACGAAATACGACAAAATAATAATCACGATATTTAAATAATAACTTTTCAATTATACCTATAAAATAAAGTATTAACATTTATTTTGAAATAAAAGATTCGCATGCTATAAATAAATTTATTTTTTTTCTTTTTTCATAACAAATTATTAGTATAAAATTTTACTTTTCAATCTTTTAAAATATTCAAATACTCAATTATATGTGAATTATGTATGTAAATAAAAAAAATCAGTACTTTTATAGATCCACTGCTTTTTCTTGCCTTTTACTATCACTACCTAATATTATTTTACAAAATTAATGTATAATCATTAAAATAAACTAAATATTTATATCGTTTATATTAAAATATAAATAAATTTTTAATTCTAAAATAAATTCAAGATTTGATCTAAAAAATTTTAAAATTTCAAACCTCTAAAATAAAAATTATTAATAATAATAAATTATAAAAAAAATCTCTAAAATATGAATAATTATAAAAATACCTCAAAAATATTTTCAATTCAAGTTTAAAATTTTTAAAATTTATAATTTACACTAAATTATAAAAAATTCTATTACAATCCAAAAAGTTTTAATTATTTACAAATATATTCTCCTAATTTATAAAATAATGTAAAATTATATTATTTTTGTATTTTCATCCCCAATCAAAATTTTATAAATTTTCATCTAACTTTCAACAATTTTTGATAAATTTTCTGATTAAACTATCAAATTCAATATAAAACCTATTAATTTGAAGTTCAAAAATTTCAAATATTTGTAATTTTAACTTTTAAACTATTAAAATAAAATTCACCAATTCTCATTCAATTTTCAAGAATTTTTATACTAAATATAAATATTTTTTTCTATAATTAAGTAAAAGAAAAATGTTACCTTAAATATCTTTCCCTTTTTTTATTCTTTCTCTCTTCCTAGGACTTCTAAAATATTCTCCTAATTTTTAATTTATTCATATTTATCTACTTACTTATATATTTAGAATCATGGCCATAAACAAAAGAATTAAGCTCAATCTTTTTTTTATATATATATTTTGGGCCTAAACCAAATTATTAGGCTTGGATATTACAAACAAACACATAGACAATCATTTAGCAATTTCCCTTTTCTTAAGAGTCCGAAGGAAACTGGAAATGTTGAATGTGGTTGGCTACCATGTCATGGCATACGTGAAAGAAATTATAGAACATCATAATGTATTCATTTCAAATAGAATAAAATTTTTCTATACCTGACAACTCATTCTTATCAATAACATTAAATTATTACTTGTTTGATATTATTTTAAAAGAAATATGCCTAAGTATTTATTTGATCATAGTTGTTGGACTTTTTTTTGAGTGATTGATATGCTTTTAGAATGAATGTTTTTATCAAAACCTTTTTAAAAGAAATTCTCATTGATAATTATTTGGATTAGTGTTCGTTGTCAATAAGTATTATGCGGTCTCTTCTACATCTCAAGCCATCAAGCATAAGATAGAAATAGAACAAATATTGTTTTTTTTTTTTTTAAATAATTTTTGTTTTTAGTATTTTGATGGAATGAAAGATTCAATTGTACTCAATAGATTTTAATGTATTAACAAATACACTAAGGTTAAATTTATTTTTAACTTACAAAACATCCTAACACAACAATTTATTTTTGTAACGTAGAGTTTCATTTAACGGTTTATGTATACTTTCAATTATATACAAGTTTGGAATTCAAGTTTAAAATTGAATTTTATATGTGCGTATATATATATATATATATATATATAATTAAATTTTATGGTATAATAAATTGAATTATATATATATATATATATATACACACACACAGGGGAAGGATTAGGAACTCCTTAATTTTATACAATTTATTATATCATTTTTCAACCATTAAATTAATATATTTTTAATTGTTGATATTAAATATAATTTGTATAATTAATATATCAAAATCAACACATGTGTTAGATTTAATTTTAACCATTAAAAGTATATTAATATAATAGTTAAAAAATTAATATAAAAAATTATATAAAATTAAAAAGCTTTCGATTTTTCCCCTGTGTGTATATGTGTATGTGTGTGTAGATTAATACACTTTTAATGGTTAATATTAAATTTAATTTGTATAATTAATATATCATAATTAATGTATGTGTTAGATTTAATTTTAACTATTAAAAGTCTATTAATCTAACAGATAAAAAATTAATATAAGAAATTATGACTTTCGATCCTTTTTCTCTGTGTGTGTGAGAGAGAGAGAGAGAGACAGAGACACAGAGAGAGAGTGTTCGTGTGTGTGTGTGAGAGAGAGAAAGAGAGAGATAAAGAATGATAACCCATTAATTTATGTTATATTATTTCATGTTACCTCGTAAACAATAACAATTACTATAATTGTTGTTATGTTTAAATTATAAGTAATAATGATTTTAAAAAAATATGAGTTATTAACCAATTTTTTTGATTGGTTTAAAAAATCATTTGCTTAGTTTTAGTTTGAATAAAATAAATCAATAAGTTTTGATTTGATTTTTAGTTTGATTTGGTCTATACCAACAAAACTAAATTGATCTAATTATTTAAAAATTTTTATTTTATATTTTATATTTTATTTTATTATTTTAATCACAAAATAATGGCTCGTTTAAATTTAATTAATATAAAATTTTAGAAAACAATTTATACTTTTATAACCTACAAAATTAAAGACTAAGTTTTATTTTTTTTTAATTCAAATCAATGAATAAAATTGAATTGAACTTTTTGTAAGACTTATGATGTAAAATATAATATAAAAAACTTAAGTTTTATAATTAAATTAATAAATCAGTTAGGTTCGATTTAGTCCAAACTAAGAGCAATGATTTTGGATCGATTAAAATTTCAAACCGAAATAAATCAAATCAAATTTGTCCATCTTTAATGCCAAGAAAAAAGACTTCAACAATGGTTGATGATGGCCAAAAGATATTCATTTATACTACAAATGGAAGGATTAGTGTTTTTGAAGATTTTTTGTTTTAAGAGTGAAGAAAAATTTAAGAAAGAGTTATGATGTTATAAAGTGCTTAGAAAGTTAATGTGATGGGAAATACTAACAACACAATATATTCAACATAAATTTTACATGGTTCAAGAATACTTCATCTTTTTATTATTTTCTACTTAGTATTTCTTTTTCATATTTTTAGGATTACTTTAAAATTCTACTTAAATTTGAATTTTGTTTCCTTCTTGATTTAGGGTTTCAAGAGACTATATGTATGTAGCCTTAGTTGTTAAATAAGAAAAAACTTATTATTATTTATATTTTCCTAACAGAGAGTTATTTCAAACATGAGTTCTGATTTTTGTTTTGTCTTGTTGATGATATAACATGCTTGCATCTTAATGAATGAAATCAAGACCCATAAATGCTTGTCCTACGTGAGGTGATATCAAAGCTTGGTCTTAAAATGGTAACATGGGTAGAACAATGTATTGAAAAGATAGCTAAAAACATAGTGACTCTAATAGAACATATTAAGAGAATACAAATCAATGCTCCATTCTTACCATAAGCAGCCCCCGTACCTGCAAGTTACATTACGAACTAATGAGGAGGAAGATGTAGCACCTTCAAAAATGATCTTGAAAAAGAGTACCAAGAGGACTTTAATGATGAAAAAATAGCCAAGAAGGATGGTGACATGGAGGTTACTAATGGAAGGATATAGACCCTGACTAAACGTATTGGGAGAGACAACACATCATAAGAAAATTGTAGTAGTTCTTACTTAACGGAGTATTATTGTCCTACAAGTTAAAGAGAATGCTTTGTTATCCATAGCTCTCTAAGAGGGACGAGTTTGTACAAGAATGTTAAAACATGTATTTTCTTAGTTGTAAAGAGACCAAAACAACCTATGCAACTTATAGTTAAAAAATTTCAAGGCTTATTAACAAAATTAAGTGATTTAGTTACAAAACAAATATAACTGCCATCAATATGAGACATACAACATCGTATTAATTTCATTTCTAGTGCTAGCTTGCTAAATTTACTTTATTATCACTTAAGTCTTAAAAAGAATAAGATGTTAAGGGAAAAGGTAGAGGAACTATTACAAAAAAGGCACATACAAGAAAGCATTAGCCCATGTGTCATGCCTACCTAACTCTCTTTAAAAAGTATGGGAGTTGGAAGATGTGTATGGTAACGATGCTATAAATAAACTCGATGATTTACTTAATTAATTAAGTAATACCAAACTATTCACAAATTTTTAATTGAGAAGTGGTTATCACCAAATTATAATTGTATTGAGAGGTGAATGGAAACTAGCTTTTAAGATAAAGCATTGGCTAAATGAGTGGTTAGTCATGTCCTTTGGAATGTACTAAGTACATTCATGCACCTCATGACCCAAAGAAGTATTAATTGGGTTAAGTGTAACACCCTTATATTTAAAATCAACCACACAAGATAAAATTAAAAAAAAAAATTCAAAGCATAAAGATATATCTAATAGACACTTTTGTTGCAATGATAAAGATATAAATAACCCACACATAACCATTAATTACAATATAATCTATTTAAAATAAAACATTCATCAATATTGATAGAGTGTGTACCAGAGATTATGTACTGATATAATGAATAATCCAATGGTGTACAGATATGATATGCTCTTATACACACACACACACACACACTTACACTTATATCTAATTATGCAGTCACATATTACATAAGTATGCTACTAATTATAGTCAAACTATTATTTTCACCCAATGCACACATTGAGTACTGTTCTTAGTATTGACGCATACACACGCAACCATCTTTAAGATGTAGTACGCTATTTAGTAGTATACATCTTATCTTAAAAAAAATAATCATCTAAATATATATATATATATATTTAATATATACACACACATACACCATAGATAAAGTATTAGGAAATAACCTAAATTTAATTTAAACCAAGGAACACATTTATAGCAAAAATAATATACATACATATATGTGTGTGTGTGTGTGTGTGTGTGTGTGTATACATGAAAGCTGGATGTGTATAATATCTTGATTACACACATAGGCCACAGTATGTAACTCAAAAATACAAATTCAGTGTACCAACTTATATATACATACATATAAAAAATTATACATTAATACCAAAAAAACCCTCATCACAAAAATACTAGCCCTGCTGACATCTCAATGAGCTTGCATTCATATTCCGTTGTGCCATATTACTTGTAAAATTGCAATTCACAAAAGGTGAGCGAAACAGCTCAGTAAAAAAATATAACATTCTAGTACATAATTCATTCTTTTGCCACATACGCTACGCGATACTGACAGCGTAAAGGCCATTAAAACCATATTGCCTTAAACATAATCTAACGATACAAATAACTCTTTGACTATACAATCCGTATCACTATTTACATAATGTTCATAATTACTGCATGAAATGCAAATAAGTCTACATGCATTTTGGAATCAATAGCATATGACATTTCCAACAAATTACTGACAAATATCCAACCAGTCATACTAACACAGTTATGGATCGTAGTCATAAAATAAATCTGCATAACTCTTATCCATTCACACCACTCATCTATCGAGTTAAATGTATATTTTACATATGATCAATCATGTAACATGACTATAACTAAGCCAATGAGTGTGAAGGGTAATAACTAATGCAGTTATACAGTTAATACCACATCACCCAAAGCCATGCATTCATTTCTGAAAATTATTATACACCCAACTATGCACAATGAATATCACATATACACACCTATACACACTGAAATGATAAATAGTGTCCAAATCTCGATTTCTATACACATATGAAATTCGTTCATATAATAAATACATAAACACCAGCATATAGTGATACTTAACCAAAAATTTATAACACTTCCATAATCTAATACACTTACAAATACCCAATCTACCGTATTTGCTGGGATTTATCCATCACTATTAGAATTTTCACCATTACAATACACATATCGCATAACTATTCAATATTAATGAATAAATATACTAACGCGTCATTCACTATTAAAAAAAATTTATATAATAATTATAACTACTATAATTATTATAATAACCAACATATAGCGCTAAGAGCACTATAAACTATTTTAAATTCTATTAATCATGCTCTGATTACACGGTTACAATAATAATTCATCCACACATTTCAATAATCCATAGAAAGCATTATACATACATAGTATATCAAAATACTCCTAAATTTTTACATACCCATTATTCACCAATAGAATTTTCTCTACAATAGTAATCAAAATTACCATTTACTCTTTTTTCAATTTTTCTCGTTTTGTCCATTCAAGTCAAATGCTATCAATTGTAATATTTTACAACACACTCCTAAACATATAAACATACTATAAAAATACTAATTAAGGTCATCGAAATAGTAGTCAAAATTTTCATTCTATCCTTTTTTCATTTTCCTTCTATTTTAACCAACCAAATCAATTCCTATCCATTTCATTACTTCACCATACAATTATTAACACATAATCATAGAAAAAAATTATTATTTAAGGCATAATGAACAGTACTCAAATTTACCATTTTACTCTTTTTCTAATTTTCTTCTATTTTACACATCCAAATTAATTTTTACTAATTTTATTTATTCCTTAACACATCTATACACATTAAAATATATCATAACACATTAAAATCAAACATTTAAAGGCTTAATGAACAGTAACTAAATGCACATCTATACCAATACTCATGAAAATTTTAAATTCTCATTATTTTGCACATTTTCCTATACCCAATCTTATTTAAACATCACCGTAAATCCATTCCTACATAAATCAACCACCAATCACAAATTTCATAAAAGAAAATTATATTTCCTTATTGTCAAAGTATGCCAAATACTTAAGTAAATCTCCTAACACCCTAAAACCACCTAAATCATCATTTAAAATCATAAAACCACCATCAAAACCACTTTTTGACAAATTCATAAATTAAAACCTAATAAAATAAAAAAATTGTTACCATCAAATTAAAACTCTTGACACGTAGAATAATTTTTTCTTCTGCGGTAATGTGTTTAATCGGGCGGATTGTAAGATTTTACTTAATTTTTTCAAGAAAATAAAAAAAAATTTGAAAGACAAGGAAGAGAATAATTCACAATAGAAGAGAGAAGAAAGAAGATGAATTGATCTAATTCTGAAAAGTCAAAGAGTATTACTCAACTTAATATTTGTAAAAATTGCACTCTTACCTAATAATTTTTCAAAACTTATATTTAATTCTGAAGAAAATTATGAGACTTTCCAAACTATTTTCAAACTCTTTCATTTTAGTCTACCAATTTTAAACCTCACAGAATTTTCATATTTTTTGTGAAATGATCATTTTATGCCTGTTGTTTAAAATGTATCATTTTGGTCATTTTTTTTGTCATTCCTAGAGGAATTCACATTTAAATTCAATTCTATTTTTTTCTATATTTTATTGACACTATTTAAAACATTTCTGGATGGTCAATTTCTGGCAAAATCCTTTCACTCTCTTGCAGAATGACCATTTTGCCATTTTCGATAAAATCGCCCTTTTCAGGCAAAAATATGATTCTTGTTGTTCTAGGGTTATTCAACTTATGTCTTCTCATAAAACTCTATTACAATACTTACAAAAATTATGGATGATCAAATTATGGCGGTGTCATTCTAACTTTTGACATAATGACCCTTTTTGCCCTTTATATCCCCGACTTTGCAAAAAATATACCAAACGCATCCCAAATTGAAATTAAACTTACCAACATGATATTTATGAAGTTTTAAGATTTTTCATATGATCAAAACTCACTTTAACTATAATTTTAAGTAAAAAAATTATTTTACCCTTACCCATCAAAATGACTTGTTTACACAATTTTTACCTGATTTTTTTTCCAACGAACTTTATAAAATATTTTCAAGGATAAGAAATAATAAAAATTAGAATTTACCTATATTCAGATGTCACATTAAGAAAATAATTTTTTAATGAAGGAGATATGATGATGGTGTATTTATGAAAGAAAAGATTATCAACAAGTTTTCATAGCAAGTTATGGCAAAAACATTATGGTCCTTTTAAAGTTCTAAAGTTAATCAATGATAATATGTATGTATTAATCTATTTGTTTATAGGCATAGCCAAGACATTCAATGTAATTAATCTATCTAGCTACCATGCATGCGAAAGTTCTGCTGTATGATAACTTAAGAAAAAGTTCTTTTCAAGTGAAAGGGAATGATGGGGAACACTAATGACATAACACATTTAGCACAAATCCTACATAGTTCAGGAATACTTTATTTCTTTATGATTTTCTATTTAGTATTTGTTTTTTATTTTCTTTAAGATTACTTTAAATTCTTCTTTGTTTAGGATTTTTATTTAGTTTAGCATTTTTATTCCTTTTTGGTTTAAGATTTTTGGAGACTAAATATATGTAGCCTCAATTATTAGACAAAAGAAAGTTTGTTATTGCTTTTATTTTTTCAAGAGAGTTGTTTCAAACATGAGTTTTGGTTTTTTTTTTTTTTTTTTTTTTTTTTTGTTGCACTAACAATATAACATTATTGCATCTTTGAGAATGAAATCATAACCCATCAATACTTTTCCTATGTCACAATGAATGCTCTTCTATTAAAGGTGGTAAACAGGTTGGCTCGACCCACAAAAATGAGATCCATAGGACTTATGGGTCCAATTAAACTTAGCTTGCATAAAAATAAAAAATAAAAAATAAGCTTGACATGGTTCACAAGGCCCAACTTACACAGAACTATGCCTAGGCTGACTATAAGTCTAAATAAGACCCTTTTAAAATTTAAAAAAAATAATTAAAAATAATATAGAGGTCTACGAGCTAGGCTCAATTCGTGACTAGCTTTATCGCCTGACCCAACCTTGGCACAGTTCTTTTACCATCTTTATCCTTTATGTTACCAAAAATTGCTTATTTATAAGTAATGTATTTATGCAAACTCAAATTGTAATGTCCCTTTGTTAAAAATGACTTATTTTTTCTTATAAAATTGGGGCCCTTTACGACAAGAACAAATTATGTTATATTAACCTTAATTAAATATGTAAAAGTACATACATTACAATTTAAATACTCTAACATTAGATAAATTTAGAGAGTTTAACTAAATCAAATAAAATTTTTGAATAAAAAATAACTATTATGTATATATAATTAGGAATTTGATTTCTTGATAAATAAGGGATTTCAATGAAAAAAACGTTTTGACAATATGAAATGAGCCTAATTGTAGTATTTTACTTTGGGGCTAAAGTCCCCTAACTAGTCATAATTAAGTTTTTATGCAATTGAACCTTACAAGATCCTACTTATACAATTCCACTTTATGTGACCTTACTCATACCAAACACTTCACAATCCATGATTCAAACCCTAAAATATTAGGATATACCCTAAAAATTATTCATGTTATCAGCTTTAAAGATATTTTGCGTTGTATATTTTTATAGTTTATAATTAATAATAGAAAGTATTTTGTATTCACTTACATATGTTATTTTTTTATTTTATTATGTATTTAAATAAAATATGTATGTGAATTATTCAAATAATTTATTTCATTGTTAAATAATATTATTAAAATTATTTCCTATATAAGTAATATTAAATAGACAACAATATCACATGGTAGACATACTGAATATTTTTTATGAATATTACGAGATGATATTAATGCGACTAGCGATGAAAGTTACATTATTAGAACATTAGTATGAATTAATAGTTAAAAAATTATTTTTCAAATATGATCAAATGACAATAAATCATATAGTAATGTATGCAGTCAATGATTTATCGTATAATTGAACTAGAATACAATGTAATCCTTTAACCTGAAACATTATAGTCGAATCTGATGTAAATGCACATGATTTATATAGTATATAAGTGTGGTCATGTACTAGTTACATTTAAAATGAATAATGGTTAAAATAAGATCTATTAGCTTGATATATATAGATTTAGAGCATCCGCTAATTCTATCCGTATTTGAGTTTCTAAATGAATATCAATAAATGTATGAAAAATAATTCTTTAATTAAAGTAAATTAAAATCATTAAAAAGAATACATAATAATGAGTTTAAGGCACATTGGTTAATAATTCATATTTATATTGATTTAGAATTTTGACATTCTATAAACCCTTATTTAATTAGGATTGGGTAATAGAAGGATATTACTTAGATGGTGCATACAATTTGGATGGCTTCCATAAAATATTTCTTTATTATAACTTAAGGGTTATGACATTATTAGATGTTAACCGTACTTGTTGAACTTTTAAACTATTTAAATCCAAAAAGTTTGAAACTATTTCACACCTAATCCACAATAAACCTATATAATCACATCAATAATCTAATGAATTGAGAGATGTCTGAGAGAGAGAGAAAATATTATCTATGAATGGTTAGCATTGCATTATCTTAGAAAATGCTAGCTATAAGTGTTATAGATATTTATAATTCTTTAAAGTATTTAAAGAATTTACATAATTTTACATATTCATGTAATTTAATGTAAATTATAGATATATTGATAATAAAGATTATCTAAAAATCTAAATGTAAATTTTTAAAAGTTGCCTTAATAATTAATAATTATTTAATAATTATCATTAAGCTTTTGAAAATATATTTAATTATTTAATTGATGATTAAGTAAATTTAATTATATATAAATATAAGGACTAAAGTGCAATAAATAATAATAATTAAATAATTACTATTTCACCTTTAGCTCACACTTATTCATTAATTTACTTAATTGTTAACTTTACAATTATGAACAAGTAAAGGATTAATAATCAATAAGAATATTTATTGGATAAATATCTTAATTATTTAAATCAAAATTAAGAGAAAATATAAAAGGAGAACATATTTCTTTGTTTTTTATAGGATGGAAAAGAAAATAAGTTTCTCTCTCTCTAAAATTAGTCCAAGCCTCTTTCTCCTCTTAGATGGTATAAATTGTAAAAATTTCATAAATTTAAAACTTATCTTCGTCAAATCTTTAAACTAGTAAGGTATGTTGAAATAAAACTAATTGAGCCGATTGACCAATCTCAAGATTCATGCCAACATCGTGACCGTGCTGCATTGGAATCTATACATTCCAATCATCATCTCAATCAGCATCATAATCAGCATCCTAATCCTAATCAGCATCTTCAGTAGTCAAAGAGAAAAATTCAAACATTCTAATTTGAAGATGGTGAACATTGAAAATTGTTTTGCAATTAGTAGAAAAAGGAAACATTACTTTATGATTTGTAAGTAATTTGTTTAGTCTATTTTGTGTATTACAACTTTCCTACCTTGAAAAAATAATTATAGCTGTTGGTTATTTACTTATTTAAATTCTTGTAACATTATTCTTTTAATTAAGAAAAACAATTCTCTCATCTTCTTCATATTTTTCTCTTTGGCTGAAATTTTCAAACTCACTTCTTATACTTTGATCATCAAAGTTAACAAAAAACTTATTCATAGTTAGTATTATACACATATATTTTACATATATTGAATTTATTCATGAGACACTTATATTTTTGGCAAAATTTATGAATTTATTACATTTTAAACCACAATATTCTTTCATAAAAATTACATCGATTCACTTTGCAATGTAGGGGTGGGCACATCCAAACCCAACTGATCCAAATTAATAATTTGAATTGATTTGGATTGGTTTGAAAATATATCAAATCAATTTTGGCTTAAAAAATCAAATTGATAGTCATTGGATTGACCTTTAGTTTAATTTTGATCCAAATTGATAAAACCAAGCAAATCCTATAGATTTAATTTAAAATTTACAAACTTAAAATATTTTTTATAAAAAGAACAAGAGTAAATAATGTTTTCTATTAACCTTTTATTTTTATATAACTAAAGAATTCATCCATCTAATTTATAAAAATAAATTCTTTAGTTTTATAATATTAATTATCTAATTTATTTTATAAAATTAAAGAATTTGCAAAAAATTTTATCATCTAATTTATTTACTTGTATTGACTTTTATTAATTTAAAAAAATAATAACAATAATTGATATTATTTAATTTTTTTAGATTTTATTGCTTTAATGATTTTTCTTTTAGTGAATTATACAATACAATTCATATGCATGTTTCATTGGTTTGATGACAAAAAAAAAAAAAAAATCAGCATAATTATATAAATTACTTGTTAGGTGATAATAAAAAAATAATTTAGATAATTAATTTGTTACAAATAAAAACGTAATAAAATGATAAAACAATAATACTCTATTTTATAAATATTATTAGACTTTTTTAAAATATTTATTTTATGTTTTTTCAATCAAATTAGACCTTATAATTACATTAATATTTTGAGTTTATATTATATATTTTTCTTAAATTTTAAAAAATGCACAAATGTTTTCTGATCCAAATTTATTATAACTATTATTAAAAAATTTAAAAATAAATAAACTCATGAAATAAAATAATTTTACAACTTATAACAAGTATTCAAAATAAAATGCGCATATTTCATATATGTCCAATTAGGTATAACTGATCCATTGGCCAATTTTTTTTATTTGTTGATTGTAACATTACAAAACCTTTTTGAGGTTAAAATAATTATTTTACCTCTATTTAGGGAAGTTTGAATTTTGCACTTTTAAATCTTTTGATTTTTTTAATTATATAAAATATCTTTATTTTATTTTTATAAGTTTAATTTATTCCTTTCATAACGTAGTTATAAATAATTATTTATTAATGCAACAACACAAATATTGCTAATAATTACATAACAATTTCTATTATTATAAACTTTTCTTAAAATAACTTAATTAAAAGAAAATCTACCTGAAAAAGTTCTGTTTGAAAAAGTAACACCAAACAGACTCTTAAAAATTAAATAATTAAATCCTATTAACTAAGGCTATTTAACAACTTATAATAATGAATCAAATAAAATATTTTTTTAGTTTAAGATTTTAAAAATTAAAAATTTATTGGATGAAATAATTTTACAACTAGTTACAATTAAATAAAATTTATTATAATAATTAATTAAAAAAGTTCAAGGAAAATGAGTAACTTTATAATGTTACATAGATTAAAGCATATTCACATTAATTTCTAGGAGTGTGACTGTAATTATCCTTTATTAAGGTGTTTAGAACAAATTCAAAATGTGTTAAACTTTAAAGAGGCATATGGAATCATTTCTTTATTTAATGTTGCCGCATGTTTTTTGTCTACTAGGTGTTAACTATTGATTTATTTTTTCAAGAGAACAAATTTGCTAAGATCATTCTACTTTAACTCTAAATCACAAGTAAAGTTGACATTCTTTATGATGAATTCTCAAATAGTTAAAATGTTCTTGGAAAACATAAATAGGTTAAAGGGTGTTGGTATTGTAGCAAAAATTCTTCAATACTTAAATCAATAAAGAGTGTTCTTTTTAATTTTCACTTGTATTTTAATATAACGATGATTTATTCTTCCAAGGAGTTTTTCATACCTTTCTTTTTCTAATTTATTTTCTTTTTATAGGTTTTTAACTTACTTATTTTTTGATTGACTTATTCTTTCATATCTTAGTAGGATTTTTTCTTTTTATTTTATTTAGAATTCTCTTAATAATATTTTTCTTAAGTAGTATTAAGAATTTGATAGTGAGAGTTTTATTAGAAAACTTGTCTTAAAAAATCCTAAAAGGTATAGGATTTCTTTATTATTCAGACTAAAGGACATAACTTTGTCCTTGACTCATTATCTTTTAACCTTCACACTTTTCGAAGAAACCTCCTTATTTCCCTTATGATGACGGGTTATACTTGGTGGAAACTATCATACATCAACATTTAACATTTGAAATTTATAAGGGTATATATAATATATGGATTCAAATTAAAAATAAAAATAAAAATATAATTTAAATTTAGACATTTAGATTTATTTAGATTTCAAACTAATCTAGTTTGCTTTTAATTTGAAATTTAAATATATAAATTTAAATATAAAATACTTAAAAATTAAGAATTTGACTTATTATGAGCTAATTTGAGATTTTTTATTGGAACAAACAAAAGTGACTATAGCGTCCAAAAGTCATTTTATGTATTTGTTTGAAAAGCAGAAAAAGAGTTACTTTCCAAATTTAAAATTTGAAAAATAATTTTGTCCTTAAATATAATTTTAAATATTTCTTATTATAAATATAAATTCAAAATTAATCTTAAAATGATTATTGAAGTTTTAACTTTAATTATCAAATCAAATCATTGAAACATAACATACTTTTCTCTCCTTTTTATTACATTTTTTTATAATATTTTTTATTTTTAAAAAATGATATAAATTTGGACCAATAATTCTCATAAATCTAACAATTGATATCAAAACTCAAGAAATGGCATTTATTGTTGCCAACTCAATATTCTTATCAACTATTAGATTTATTGATAAATGGTACAAAATTGATGTATCAAATTAAGTTAAAAATAACAAGTTACATAAAACCCCACCCATATATACACTCAAAGAGATTAAGTAAAAATATAGTTGTAAATGTTTGAGTCATTTTTATTATTGCGGCATTTCAACAATTAAAATATAAGTTTTTTTGAACTCTAATCAATTTTAAAAATTTAATTTACTAAATGCTTAGTTGATTCACTTTACAGCTAATTATGCTTTCATCATAATAAATACATATTATTTTTAAAATCTATAACAACCCAAACTGGCCTTATTCCTTATAAATGATCAAATAGAATCTACATATAATAAAAAAAAATTAAATTTTTAAGAGTTTTCTAAAATTATAATTATCTAAACTTATTTAGCTCTTTGCAAACTTTACTAAGTAAAAAATTTTAGCTTAATTTTATTTAAATATGATTACTCTATTTTTAATATCAAAATAAATAATAAATACATTTGAAATATTTAAATAACTAAAAATAAGTTATATTCAAACCTTAGTTGAAAAAATAAATAAATAATAATTTATAAATTAAATAAAAAATAAACATTTCCTTAATTAGTAAATTAATATAATGGTAGAAATATTAGAGGATAAGTCTAAAAATTGGAATACTGCTGACATTAAGTCAAATATTAAGGGTACCCATAAAAATATCTCATATCTCAGGAACAACTAATATGGAATTGTAGTCTATTAATCGTTTTTTCAAGCTAGCAGGAGATAAAATCCATTTCTTTGACCTCTCACTTCCATTGATCCTTTTATAAATAATAATAATAATAAAACATAAACAACTAAAAATAATAAATTAAAAAAATTAAATAATCACTTTTATTAATAGATTTATCAAATTAACCATATTATTAATCACATTATCAAAAAAAAACCAAATGAGATATATTTGAACAAAAATTCCTTTCAAACAACAAAATCAAAAAACAAGTTTTTTTCTTCTCTCCCACATTTCCATTTCTTTCTAAATTTAATATGTCAGCAATTAATTTTTTGGGCTTATGATTTTTTTTTTCTTTTTTAACAAAACAAAAAGTATATATCCACAAAGTGATTTAATTTAATTCTTATATTTTAATTTAAAAAGGTGAAACCCGATATGAAACCCCATTGTTTCGGTGCACGCCGCCTTGTTTCGCCCATAAGGCGTACGCAGAACAACCTTCTGTGTACACATTTGGTCTTTATGTGCATGAATTGAGACATAAACTAGAAGTTTGACCTATTTGATAATTTTTGAGAGTTCTAGAAAAATTTTAAAATTTTACAAACCTAAGGGTAAATTTGATCATTTAAACAAATTTTGAAATTATGCATTTTTAATTTCTTAATTATTATTTTAATGCATTTGTTATAGTATATATGCTTTAGACAAATAATATAATATAATTATAATTATATGATAAAATGCTAAAAATGTTAAATAATTATCATATAATATATTTAAATGCATGTACTTTGAAATATTAAATTTGTTTGAATTGTACTATAATATAATTATAATTATATAATACAATGCTTATGATTTAAAATGTTAAATTCATGATTGTTATTATTAGATTTGTACCCGAAAAAAAGGTGAAACCAATGAAAATATTGAAGATTATAAAAATGATCACTTTCTAGACTATATAAGTTTATAATTGTATATGTAAGTGATGGAAACCACTAAAATAATTTAACTCTGTAACAAAAAATATTATTTTGACAAATTTGGTTAGGGCATTTTCTTGATAGAGCTCATATCCAATTCTTAGACAATCTCATCCACTAAATTTTATTACAACAAGTTATTACAATGGATAACAATGATAGTATATTATATTTTTTTGGTAAGAGACATTATCTTTCAATTTTCTTGGCGGGACTTTGTTTTTGTGATGAGCTTGAACATTGGCCATTATCTAAACGCATTAAGTGGAAGTCATTAGTGTAAGGCACTTATTTCAAATATAAGGTGATTAAGTTTGATCAATTAGATAATATGTATGATGACTTCGACTTCACTATAATAAACAATAATAATGCAATTAGGTTGTCACTTTTCTACATGCTTTGAAAATTTGTAGCTATCTACAGTAGGTTATTGACATATCTATGGTAACACATTAGTAAGTGTCTTGTGTGAATGTGAATCATTTTATAGAAATTCATTCTTTTTATTTTGAAATTATAATTTTGATGTTCAAAGCTACTTGAGGCTTATTTGAATTAAAATTGAGATATTTACGAGTGAAATGATAATATGTTTATAAATGTATTATTATTTCTATGTAGAATACAACTTTGATGTTCATTCATAATACAGAGGAAACCGTGTCAAAAATTTTCTAATGTGTTATTAATCTATATTACAATCAACATTACTTGTGGCATGGCTAGTTGGAGACACAATATTATTTATTATGGAATATTATTTCCAAGTGTTAATGTGGAGCCTTATTTATTGGGAACCAAAGAATGGTTTCATAGACCATGGTGGACGTTATGTACATTCTTACAAGAGTGTGTGAGGATCATTCGACTGCATATGTATTTAACATGACTAAACAAGAAATCATAGTATATGATTCATCGTTACAGTCTCACACAGAGTCTAAAATTAGCACAACGATGATATTATTGTGCGTGTTCTTACTTTATCTTATACAAAAGGTCAATTGTATAGGATGAGAAAAGATTTGGGGGACAGTTTATCCCTTATAACTTAAGAGCATATCAAAGACAACATACCTCGTCAATTGTGGGGAAGCAAAGAAAGTTATAACTACCCTGAATGTATCTTGTTATCGCTAACACACACTTTATTTCGCAAGCTCATAATTGAGTGAGTGTCATTTTCTTTAACTTTAAACTTAACTCAAGATATAAAATAAACTATCATTATACAATAATTCTTTTTACTCATTCACTTTCTCTTGTGCTGCATCAGTTAAGTAACCATCATATGCAACAATTGCCTCTCTTCTATCATAAAACTATTGTTACAAAATAGCATTAATGTAATCAACCAAAGCCAAGATAGAAAGGGTTCATGCATCACTTAGCAATGAGTTAATGCTTTCCATTATATTAGTGGTCAAACATGTCATAACTTTGGATAAGCAAATGTGATCAAGCTATCTATGGAAGCTAACTTCTGTCTCCAAATATTTCATAGCTTTTGAATGCATAACTCTTAATTTTATCATAAATTGATTGAACTCACTTTATTTGTATAACTTCACTATAAGAAAATACCTCAGCATGAACGCATCACTCTTTCATGATTTCATTTTATATTTTGCCCTCAATTGATGTGAATGTGGTGCACACCAAATTTATATGATGATTCTAGAAACACTATATGTATCCCCTTCTTGATACACTATCATGGCATTTAATACAAACATTAAATCATATACCACTCTAACTACTTTTCTCAGTTCAATAAAAAATCATTACCAAAATGCGTCATTTTTTAAATCTTAAACCCCAAATGTTAAATGGATAAATTTGATCATTTCCATAAAAAATGGTTATGAAGAATATAGTTCTCCTATACATGCCTTTAACAACATGTCATCGATGGCAATTATTGGCTTGATAAAAAAGATGAAACCTTAAATTAATGCATTGATGGCCATAAAAAAAATACATGAAATTATCATGATCATCCTTTTCTATGTAAGTAATTATACTTAAACAGAATAGATAAAAAAAAATGTTATATAGAATCTCATAGCTTGGGAGTGAGACTAAGTTATGTCTTATATATGATGATCCAATTCAACCCAGTCTCACTCTCAAGCAATGTGGGATTCTACATTATAAGTGTCTTATCTCTTTAATTAGTATAAAGCCTTTTAAGCTCAAGAATAAAATTCTTGATTTTAAGAACAAAACTGTGAGAGGTTAAGACTGGACTTGTTGTGCCATCTTAAGCTACCAAAGCAGACAATGACATTTTTTTAAGCTAAATCATCACAAATAGTATCAGAGACAGCTCTCCTAACTGAAAATATGCCAACAAGGATGTTAGGTCCCAAAAGAAAGTGAATTGTAGAATCCCATATCACTTGGAATAAGGCTTGATTGTGCCTTATAAGTGCTTTACCCTCTTAATTAGTATGAAGCATTTTGGGCTCAAAGATAAAATCCTAGGTGCTAGAATCAAAACCATGAGTTGTTAAAATAGAGGTTGTTGTGCTACCCCTAAGCTACCAAATCAAATGATATCATGCTAATTAGGTCAGGTTGTCATATATTAATTTTACATTCTAAACAAAGATATATCAACCGCTTGTTAATTTTACATTTCAAACAAAGATTATCAAAAACATAAGTTTTAAACAAGTCAATAAGGTTGTATTTAAGTTTTTGTCTTTTGAAACATGACAGTACAAGTGTAATTTAGTAAATGATTCCTTTAGATCTCTAGAACCATTGTGCATGCTACTTATTTAGCAAGCCAAGCCTTCCGATATGACATATGCACTTCATACTCTTTTTATATGTTATATGAATGTTTCTTAGAGTATAGATTATATCAAGATCTTTAAACTTATCCTTTACTTTTTTACCAACTAATCGACTACTTGCTTGATAATATTTATCTTTTAAGAGGTTGATTCAACAATTGTGAATGTATCAATGCAAGTAATACAAAAATATGCATTAGTATCAATCTTAATTGCCTAAACTCACCATTTACATCTATTAACAACACATTTTGCCTTAAAGTGATTTGTTATGGACCTAAAAATTTTGAACAAAAAACATCTCTTTAAAATCACCATACTCAATTGATGGCATAATTATTGCTTGGTACTATATATGCGTTTAACATGTGCATTACTAGATGAAGAACTTGAGATTGAATCAATCATAGTGGATCGTTTCTTGAATATTACTTTTTTGGTTTGATGTCAATGGAATGACGGTAGAAATAGAGGTAGCATATTTATATGGTTTGATCTTAATGGAATGAAATATTCACCAATATTTATGTTTCTTTTTTGACTTAAACCATAATAAATCATATAATCTCTATCAATTATCTCTTTGTGGATTAGTTCTTAAACATTATTTCTTTAATGATTGATTTTTGAATAGCTAGTTCACTATTATAATGATCATTAGTAGGATCATTTTTATTATATGGAGAATACCCTTATAGTCATCTTCGTTGTGTTAAAATTGATAGAAATATAATTATGAATGATAAATAGATAGACAATAATATTGAGCATGCGTTTCATGCTAACTTGTCCATTGTGTTGCAAGCAGTGTATGATTAACTTTGTTACTTCTAATAAAAGAAACAAATGGATATAACTTACCACTTCTATTATCACTTGCATGCTATGTTCATTAATACAATCTTCAGCAACTATGCAGTCTATGCTGATCAATATCAAAATATAGCTCCTTATACTAATAAGATGATCATTATTTGTATGTAAGAAATTTTTAAGTTCACAATCATTTGCAATGTTTGCCACCACTGAAGGTCTAAAGTACAAATATTGTGCTAAATTTATATATATATATATATATATAACTCATTATAAATTAAGTTCAAAAACTCATCATACTTTGTATTTTTGGATATATGCATTAGTTGAATATTTACTTTGCTAGTGTTTTTTTATTTCTATTAATAGCAAACAATAATTGTAACAATAAAAGTCATATATGTGAGATAATACCACATAATTCTATTAGGCATAAATTTGAATATTACAAAATTGAAAAATTTGTAAGTTGTCACGAATATAGACTAAAATGTTAAAATTCACAAAGAGATTAAATTGTAAAATTTTAAAAATTTTATCAATTTTCTAAAATTATTCCTAAATAATTTTAAAATTATAAAAATTACTAAATTTTTAAAAACATAACAATTAAGTACCCCAAACATCTCTAGATGGCTTTTGCACAAACTCTCAAAAGTTTCATGCATATGGAATGGCTTTCGTGCATTGTAGATATGAAAAAATAGGCTTTTACCATGCGCAAAAATGTGAAAGTCGATGATTTTGAGCACACAATGTACACATAAATGGGAAATCCCCTACTTTCATGCAAAATTCTCTCTTCCCCTTTTGCCACTTTTGCTCACTATTTTTGTCTCCCAATCTTCCAATTCACATGTTAATTGGCTTGTATTTAACTTAACTCAATATTAAAATCAAACACATGTAACAAATATATATATATATATATATATATATAATTACATGTAAATATATTCTTTATTGAATTCAAAGTATAGATTTAATAAAGAAGATCTTGAATAACAAATGTTAAATTGAAGAGAGGAAAACTTTGTTATTATTCAAATTGGAAGGCATTTTTATTCAAATACATGTTGTTTGGTTTTTTTAATAAAATAATTAGTAACAAGAGTAATTTAATAAATTTATTAATAAAATTATATTTTCAAAACCTTCTCCAATAAATTCGAATATATATGAATTTACGAGCAGAGAAATGATTGTTGAAGATACAAATTGACTGGGAATTCTCCAACTTGAATATCCAAACATCTATCTTCTATATTAATAACTGGATTAATAGTTGGCAAATTCCTTTTACGGATTATTTTAAATACCTCCTCTGAGGTATGGCAAAATCATATATAGATATAAATTTTTAAAAAATTAAAAAGTACCCCTCAACAGTAGAATTATTACGTTAGACTATTAGTTAATTAATTGAAATAGTGAAATAATTAAAATAATTTTATATATAATTTTAGATATTATTAATATTTTTCATATACTT
>CP135539.1:2841479-2938871 GCA_032402905.1 Khaya senegalensis | reverse complement strand
ATTTTTTATTCTTACGATATGAATTTTTTATTAGTTATCCTCTTTATATATATATATATATATTTTATAAAAATAAATAAAATAATTTAAATTACCTCTTTTTTTTTTTTCATTTCTACCATCTTTTCCTAAACACATACATGCTATAAGAGTAATGATATACAATGATCATTTTGTAATATTGGTTGCAAGTGTTTTGTGTTTTATAGATATAATAGGAGGGTTATATAATAAGTTTACCGGCTATTTGGGATATTCATATAATATATGCGAATAAAGGGACTTACATGCAATTTAGCGCTCTTCGTGGAAAATTGGGGTAAATCGCACCCTGGGCCGGTCTTTCTCCAACGAACCTTCCTGATCCAATCGCTCTCCGTCGTTAGATAGCAGGTACGGTCTGCCATGCCTTATTCCACGCTCTAACTTTCTTCTTTACTTTCTTTTATCTTTTTTTATTTTATTTTATTGTTTTAACTCGAGACCCAGTAGAGTTAATGAGCTAGGGTTTTAGCAACCCAATTTCAATGCAACTTCTCCACTTCTGCCTACTTTCATGATTAGGGTTTGCATCTGTTATTGAATGGGGGATCGAAATACCACTGCTCCCAAGGCAATATGGCTGAAACAAGCCGAAGAAGCCAAACTCAAGACTGAAGCGGAAAAGGCTGCGGCCGCGAAAGCTGCATTCGAGGCCACTTTTAAAGACTTAAACAACAAAGCTCCCGAAAAGCAAGCAGCTCCTGTTAGCGATTCCGAAGAAGACTCAGACGAGGATTTGAGCCACAAGCCTATCGGTCCTGTAGACCCAGCCAAATGCACTGCTGCCGGTGCTGGCATTGCCGGTGGTACGGCTGGTGCTGCCTCTTCCTTTATGGTTGTGACTAAAGATTCAGATGGCCGCAAGGTTCCCCACGGTGGTGCTCAAATTAAGGTTAATATTTCGCCAGGCGTCGGTGTTGGTGGTTCGGATCAGGAAGGTATTGTTAAGGACATGAATGATGGAACTTATACAGTCACTTATGTTGTTCCTAAAAGGGGTAATTATATGCTTAGTATTGATTGCAACGGGAAGGCTATTATGGGCAGTCCCTTTCCTGTGTTCTTCAGTGCAGGTACTTCTACTGGAGGACTTTTGGGTATGGCTCCTAGTTCAACGTTTCCTAATTTAGTTAACCAGACAATGCCCAACATGCCCAATTATTCGGCTTCAGTTTCAGGATCATTCCCTGGATTACTCGGGATGATTCCTGGAGTTGTTTCTGGGGCTTCAGGTGGTACTATTTTGCCTGGAATGGGCGCATCTCTTGGGGAAGTTTGTAGAGAGTATCTGAATGGTCGGTGCTCCAAAACTGATTGTAAGTTGAACCATCCGCCCCATAATTTGCTGATGACTGCATTGGCTGCTACTACAACCATGGGGACTCTCAGTCAGGTGCCTATGGCTCCTTCTGCTGCAGCAATGGCTGCTGCCCAGGCTATTGTTGCTGCACAAGCTCTTCAAGCTCATGCTGCACAGGTTCAAGTGCAACAGTCCACAAAAGATTCATCTGGTATTTTTCTCTTGCTTTGGTTATTTTACAAATGACTTTTGTTTTAAACAATTTATTTCCAAGCTTCTAAAATTGGATGATTTTTTTTCTTATTAGGTTTGCCTGTCAAAGCTGGGACGGCTGATGCTCTGAAGAAAACTCTACAAGTTAGCAATCTTAGCCCACTTCTAACGGTGGAACAGCTGAAGCAGCTTTTTAGTTTTTGTGGCACAGTTGTTGAATGTGTCATCACTGATTCAAAGCATTTTGCTTACATAGAATACTCAAAACCTGAAGAAGCAACTGCTGCTTTGGCATTAAACAACATGGATGTCGGTGGTCGGCCGCTGAATGTTGAAATGGCTAAATCGCTTCCACCAAAACTATCTGCTTTGAATTCATCAATGGGTGGTTCTTCTCTGCCCATGATGATGCAGCAAGCTGTTGCCATGCAACAGATGCAATTCCAACAGGCTTTGCTGATGCAGCAAACTCTGACTGCTCAGCAGGCAGCGAATAGAGCTGCATCTATGAAATCTGCCACAGAGTTAGCAGCAGCCAGAGCTGCTGAGATAAGCAAGAAGTTAAAAGTAGATGGACTGATGGATAAAGAAAAGGAAACTAAACAAAAATCTAGGTACGTAACTTGTCAGTTCTATTAAAGATTCACGTGTTATATATTGTGTCAAGTGCCTTTGCTTTTGTATGCATCCAAATTTGGGAATAACTTATAGTTACTTAAATAATAACTTCATATCTTGAGCTTATTTCATGCTTCATTCCAATTTGGTGGGGTTTGTTATGTCTTGCTTCCTTCCAATTTTGCAGGGTTGTGAATTTACAAATCTGATGTATCTTTACATAAACAGTAATCCAATTCATCATATTTATGTTTTGCAAGTAAACTCAGAATTCACAAATCTGATGCAGCAAGCTGTTGCTTTTCTTTTTTTGGGAACTTTAGCTCCATACTTCACTGTCTGAGGTATAATTCACTCGAATCTGATTACATAGGTTACAATTTCTGTCTCAGAAATATTCTTTAATTCTATTTTTATGCACTCATCTATTTTTCCCAGATAGGTTTTAGATCTCTATCTTGATCATGGGTAGATCACTCCTTTCATATTGCTGCCTTGTGATTATGCCACCAGGTCACGGTATATTATTATCACATTTAATTCAAATGTACCATTCTAAAAATCTTAATGATAAGAAAATAGGGACAAACTAATTGTAAAATGTATAATGACTGAAATTTGTTTATATACTTTTGAGGATTATTAGAATCATTTTTGCTGAATTCGGGCTATCAGAATAGGTATGTTTTGAGTACTCTGAAACTAAGGCTTCTCAAAATTGTTATTTTGAGTTTGAAAGGAAATGAAAACAGTTTCTGTTATGGTATTAATTTTTGTTCTTCACTTCTTTGTTGGAAGTATACAGGAGATTTGGATGTTTAGTCATAAACAATAGCTGTTTGATTTGTACTTGCATGAATTTGGCCTTCTCTTGCATGTGTCATTCAGTGCTTTTTTTCTGAAAGCTAAATTTATTTGGCTTGTAACTATGTTGATAGAAGACATTGCAGAAAAGGGATATGCGTTGGCTGCTGCTGATAGTTTCCATAATTTGCATCTTGTTAACTCACTTCAGTTTGTTATTTTGGTTTCTGAACTTGTTTCTGATGGTTTATGTGCTGTTATGAAAAACAGGCTATAATCTTTTCCGTCTTGTGGACTGGTGAACTTTATGTTTCTTCTTCTGAATGTCATATGAAATATGTCAAATTGAACGTGTAGGTCACTGTATTTGTGTTTTTGCGGGAATAAAAGGATTTTCAAATTTGTCTGCTGTTGGTTTCATGAAAATGAGCTTGGGAATGAAATGCCCATTCTACAAGACTGATTATTCTCCCAAAATCATGGAAAGGACATTCCCCACTAAGGGATTTTCAGTTCATTCAAATAATCACTAGCTGTTTTTCCTTTCCCTGCTTGTCATGGTCTCTCACTCTCTTGTCTTTATTCTGACTTTTTGTTTGATAATGTTTATATGATAGTGCTTTATCACAAAAAAAATATGTTAGAAAGAAAAGTTTACGTGATTGTTAATGTCAATAAAAATTTATTAGTGAAACTTAAATCATAGATAGTTTAATCTTAAAATGGACTAAAACGTTTGCAAAAATTTAACTTTTTATCGATATATGTACTTGCAAAATTTGCTTGAGATATGTGAAAAAAATAAATAGTTAGGAATTACAACTGGCACCAAAAATAGGATAGTACTTATTTTAAAATTTGATAGTTTCTTGTGTAAACTTTTGAAACTTGATAACAATTAGTTTTTCTAAATATCTAACTTAAATATAAGTTTTAAATATTTAGGATTCTCTATGTAAATTCTTTAGTGCAATGTGTAATTTATGAATGTTTTCAAGTTATTATAAGTTTTAGAATTAAATTTTCAGTTTTTAAATATCAAATTTAAATTTAATTTTTTTTTTATTACCACTTAAGTTATGATTAACATACAACATAAATATCACTTGATATGTGTATTTGAGTTTAGTGGTATTTTCATCAACACAACATATTTTTGACTTTGTTCCAACAGTTAACCAAACAACACATTGGGTTTAATCCTCATTTCAAGCCTGGAATTTGTTTCAACCAAACAGTATAAGAGATTCCTCTAATTTCAATCTTTTTGGACTACTTTTCTATTTTGATTGCACCACTCTTTCAGTTCTATTCCTGTTGCTAATACAACCTTAATCTTATAAAAAAAAAAAAAAAAACACTAAATACAACCTTAATGATTCTGGAGAATTTCCCACGTGAGATAACCAGGATTTATGAGCATAAAATTGATCCTGGTTTGTAGATTTAGCATGGAAGCTGATAGAGTTTCTATTGCAGAAAACAAGTCCTGCTGAGGCCCTTTCAATGCAAGCTAGCTCTTCTCTTGTGTTTATGTGACTAAATTTTTAGGATCTCATGTTTTTTGGATATTATTTTTGCTTCTTAACCTAAAACATGTCATTCTTGAAAGCTGTACAACTTTTCCTGGATGGACCACATGGCGATTCCTGTTTGTGAGTTTTTGACAGATTAATTACCTCTGCAGGTCGCCCTCAACCTCTCATGCAAGATCAACATCAAAGTCAAGATCACCAGTTCCTGTTGAGCGTGCCTCTCATGCAAGGTCAAGATCCAAATCGAGATCACCTGTCGGTTACCGTCGAAGGTGGAGGTCACGCTCTTTCTCGCCTCCACCCCGCCACCAAAGAGATCGTAGGTCCAGAACACCACTAAGATCATGCCGTTATTCAAAATATGATGAAAGGCTGTTATACAGAGAAGCTAGGGATAGTGGTGACCGATCTAGAAGAAGGGAGTCAGATAGATCAAATGATCATCATTCACCTGTTCCAAAAAGAAGAAAGAGTAGGAGTGTGAGTCCTTGTAGTAGAAAATCATATCGATCTGATTCAGACTCCCCAAAGCATCGCCGAGACAGTTCTGCTGCCAGGAAATCATCTCGTGCACGTACAAGATCACCAAAGCGTCACAGAGGAAGTAGGACATCCCCTAGAAATGATGGTACCAAACAAAAGTACAGACACCGTTCTAGGTCAAAATCTTTAGAAAAATTTGATGAAAAGATGGATGAACACCAAGATAGGAAATTAAGGCATCGTGAGAGAAAGCATCCCAGTTCATTTTCCAGGGAATGTGAGCATCAAGGTAGAGACAGGTCTCCTGGAGGAAGTGTCGATGAAAATATATCAAAACAAAGGAGGCGGTCTAGGTCAGTATCTGTTGTAGGCAAAGGTAATGACAGCGAGGAAGTGGAGGAGACTAACAATGACAGATTAAGTCATCGTCATGGGAGGCGGTCCAGGTCTAAGTCTGTTGAAGATAATCATCACTCTAAGGAGACAGGATATGGAAGTAGGGATAAGAAATTGAAGCATCATGATAGCAGGCAGTCCAGGTCAATAGCTGCAGATGTTAAGCATCTCAGAGGAAGCAGGTCTCCAAGACGTTTGAATGAAACCAGAACAAAACACAGGACGCACTCTAGGTCAAAGTCAACAGAAAGAAAGGATCACTCTAATGGTAGAATGGATGACAGTAGAGATGGAAATTCAAAGCATCACAGTAGAGGATGGTCAAGGTCTGCAGAAGGTAGGCGTCACAGAAGTAGGTTATCACCTGCAAGCTTGGAGGCAAGTGAATCAAACCGCAAAAGGCACTCTAGGTCGCAATCTGCAGAAGGTAAGCATCATGCAAATGATAGAAGCGTGGAAACAAGAAATGATAAATCGATGCATTATCAACAAAAGCAGGGCAAAACTGAAGATGCCATCAGAGAACCAGATATCAGTTTGAAGGATACAACAGTGATGGAGGATGATGGGTTGTTTGCTTCCAAGCACAAGAACTATGACTTGAAGAAGTCAATTGAAAATGTTTTGATACAAGATAATCACGGTATCAAAAGTGCAGAATTGTCAAAGTTCAACAGTGGTGAAGTAAATTTAGTTTCACAAAGTAGTGGGATTTCCTTGGATGCAGAACATCTGAGAAAATATGAGATGCCAGATACTCAGGATCAGGAGCTTGCTGGACTGGTAATGTTAATGATGTGAAAAAAGAAGAGGAAAAATAAGTGTACTTTTCCAGTATCATTGATGAGTAGTGATAGCTGAATCTCATACTCCGTTTTTTGCAGGAATAGAAGCTATAAGTGACAGTGGAAAGTCAACCCCAGCAAATAATATCATCAGAGTTGGCTTGAGCAGTGACGTGGAATCTGTCAATAACCATCTGAACTTCCACTGGAGAAAACAGTTTCTTAGTCCTCTGAGGGTTGAAGACTCAAGAAGATCTATTCTTTACAAAGAAGATATTGACTATAGCTGAATTTATAAACTAATTGGATGCTGAGACTACGTGTGATATATCTTACAAATCTCTGGAGCTTGCTATTTAGAATTTGGAGGAGTGACCATTTCTTCAAGGGCAATTATCTTAGAAGACTGCTTAGTTTTTATTTTGGCGCTGGGATATTTCTGCTGGTAGTTGGCTTTTCATGAATGTATGCATTTCTGTTTATCTTTTGCAGGTCCATGTGGAACAGGTTGGGATTCAAGTCATGAGCTGATCTTGATAAGTATTTTGAAGAAATGTATTCCTTTCACATAGCATTGTCTGTGCAATGTTTGTATCAAGCATCTTACTGCTAGATGTATGTTTGATTATTTACTTTGCTGCTGCCTAACAAACTTTTTGTTTAAAGTGTTTATTTGAAGGATTGTTGCCAGTTCACTTTTTTTTTCCTAATTTAAATTTCATTCATTCTTCTATTGGTAAAGTAAGTATCTAGTGATATCATGGGCTTATGATACAGAATGGATATCAGTCTTATTATTCAAGTGCCAGTAATCGTGAAAAAAAAAAAATAATAGAGAGAGAGAGAGAGAGAGAGAAGAAGCAAGCTTCTGCATGGATGCATTATGCATGGGCACAATATTTGGTTGAGGTGATTCTTAGCATAGACCGTTCTGCACTGCGGCCTCGATTATGTTGGTTTTCATGTCTGCTTTCGTTAATAGAAGCCATCTGCTCTTTTCAATCTGTTTAGATGAATATTTCTACCATGTGGTAGGCAGGCTTCCTTTATTGATTTATCGCATTTTTTTTGTTTTGTTTTTTTTCCTCGTTCACTTCTCCTCCATGTGAATGATCATAGGTTCCTTTTTAATTTCCCTTAAAGAGTGTAGTGGGTTTTTATATGCCAAACACATGTAGGTTGTAAGGTTAGTTTGGAAAGAGTTTATTTTAGTGATGTTACCAATGGTATGCAGTTGTTAAATATCGTAATTTTACATCAGGGAGCTTGTACAATAAACTTTGTATGCAATTCTGCATATTTTTATGCCAGTGTTGATCATGTAAATTGTAAAAGATTATTTTTGTGTATTGTTTGCCCATACTTTCAACTTTTGAACAGTGCCATAAACACGGTGTATCTTACCACTTTCCTTGTCTTTTTTCCTTTTTTCTTTTTTTTTCCCCCTTTTTCCCCTTTTTTATTTTATTTTCCCCTTCCCAAGGAATTCTCTTGACTGGACAAAGCTTCTTTCACATTGACTGACATCAGATATGGCTGGGATCAGTAGTCACTATTTCACCTTGTTGAGTGTGAGCAGGTTGGATGACTCAAAATACTTAATTTCATGGTGTGCAAAACTTGGTTTTTAACAGGTAATTTTTCATGACATTGTGGGCTGAGTTCTGTTTCTTCATTGCTGCTTCTGGTTATATTACTCAATAGTGTACATTGCACATGATTCTTAAATATAAGAAAAATATTGTTGCAATTTGTCTTTTTTAAGAATGTAAACATAAAATGTACATTTTGAACTTGGGCTATAAGATGCCAATAAATGTTTTTATGTGATAGAATTTGGTAGTATAATCAGAATGAATGGTATACCTAATTCATTTTGTGCATATATTTTCTAACTAATTCATTAATTGCAATTGTAGCTGATACTATCTTTAAGCCAAATTATTGTAATCAAGTATATTTACTTTTTTGAGTCAGATAAGTTCATCCTTAGGTTTTGTATATGTATGATTACATGTGACTAAACATATTGTTTCTTAAAGTATAAGTGATTGTGGTGTTTTATGTGCTTGTGCGCACACATGTATCAAGATGGTTTAGAAAGGAATGATAACCTCGAAATTAGGACAAGGGATATATGCTGGAAAAAGGTAAAACCTGAAAATAACAAACAGTTCACAACTTATAATGTAAAGCTTTAATGTTACAAATTATTATGAATATCTTTTGTCTGGATAAAAGTTTCTGACATCTCTTAAGAATTTATGTATAGATAATTAGCATATGTAGCACAGTTCTGTTGTTGGTATGGAAACTGCAACGTGGTAAAATAATCATGGTGGTAGCAGGTATACATATTATATCTACTATTATATTCTCCTTGAATCCTGTAACTGCGTAGTGCAGGTATACATTATTCTCTAGTATTTCAAAATATGCTATGATTTTCGACTGCTTCAGTTTTTGTGGCTCTTGCTTGAGCCATATGACTGTTTTCAAAGTCTCTAGTTTGACTTTTTGGAATGCTTTCAGATGGGGAATGGCCTGCCGTGATTGTTAGAGTAATAACTTGATTAACTTGTTTTGGACAGGTATTGTTTTCTTCATTTTGTGTTTTGAATGTTGAGTGAGTGCACATTACTAACAAAGCTATTAGCTAAGAGTTTGTCATTAATCAAGTAGCAAAACCATAAATAAGGCTGTGCAGAAGGCCAAAACATGTGTACCTTTTTTTCTTTTCACCATCTTTAACAGAATGTTGAAATACTTGAGTTGTCTTAATTTAGTTTGTATCTATCTATCTATCTATCTATCTATCTATATGAAAAACCCTTTCATATGTCGTTGATTTGGTCTCTACCTATTGTACTTTTTCCTTTTCTCCTTTCTGTCTTGTTGGTAGGATAAGCAATGGTTACAGTGGTTAGAGAGCCGAAGCCTTGGAGTTCCAACTCTTTGGAGTAGTTAGTTATTAATGCATGAAGCGGATATTCTAAATGTTTTAGTTCACCTCTTCTCTCTTCTCTTTTTCTTTGATAAGTTAAGAGATAAGATGACGACTGTAATGGAGGAAACACAATATGTACTTGATGCTGCTGTTCCCTTCTTATTAATCTCTGTGAAATATTTTTCTTTCAGTGATTAGCTAGTGAAATAGGGATTTACAGTCTTAACACGGCAGTTTTGTATTTTCATGAGATAGAAAAACACCGAGTATGTAAATGGCATGTTTGGTTTTGAGTAATACTGGAAATTGTGAATGCAATTTAGGACTTTGATATTTAGATTTAAATTGCACATTGGTTGGTTAAATTGCACATTGGTTGGTTGGTCGGTCCTATGATTTTGATATAATAAAAAGATAAGATGGTTTAACAGTTGAGCTCTTTAGTCACTCCCCTTTTACTTTGGTAGGTACGAGGTATTTATTTAGGTTAGGTTAGGTATGTCTCTTGTTGTGTATAGAAAATGGATGGGCATCCAAATAGTAGGGTTCCTATTAAAAATATGCTGGCAATGGCATGGCTGGCATCCCTTCTGTACCTGGAGCTTTAATGGGTTCATCTGAAAAATATCACTTGATAATTTATGATGGAGAAGAGCATTTAAGTTTGTTAAAACTCAAGGTTTGGGACATGCTTCATATTGAGGTATTGTGATCACAGCTGTTTTGGCCACAACGGCTGTGAAATAGAGGAAAATATCTAATATTAAAAGAAAAAGTGGGTGTGCCCGACTAAAATATTAGTATTTACTAAAAAGATATATATATATATATATATATTTAACTTTATTTTTATAGTTACATAGAAGCTAGTACTGAATTGGCCTTTAGGATTGATTGTATTTTTCTCCTTTTTAGCACTAAATTTGTCAGTACGTTTTCAATTATTTGAGATAAAATTTTTAAAAAAAAAAAATTTCATGCAAGTAGAGGTCAAATAGACATTGAACTCCTACAATATATTAATCTAGATCTTCGTTTCCTTTTGTTTTCACAAACTTGTAGGGTAGGAAACCTAAATAGGGTAGACTAACTCTCTGGATGATGGTTTGCGATGTATCCTGTACAAACGTTTTCAAACAAATTAATGTGATAATACTGTATTGGTTTTATTTACGTAATACAATTTATTTTAAACGTACTCTGGTGATTATTCTTTTGTCCTTGTATAAAAATTATAAGGCCTGGGATAACATTATCTATTGATATATCAGTTTGTATAAGTAAAACTAAATTGTATTAAACATAACACATCAGTATTAATTTATATAAATAAATTTTTATACAAAATTTTATATGAATGAAAATTTATATATGTTAATGCATGTAATAGGAATCATTGTTTTTCATTTTTTTATTTTTATTTTTTAGTATTTATATGTTGTGGTAGTATATTGTCTACCAGACAATATCAAATTGTTTTTGTTTTTTTTTTTTTTTAATTTGGGAAAAGAAAAAGCTCTTACAGTGATTTTGATACCTTCCTCGTGACCAGTTAAGTAGAAGGAAAGATCATTATCAATAGTCAGTTGGCCATCTTTCTTCAATGAAACCGTCCTTAATATGTAATGAATTCTTTCCGATTGATGATCATAATTTCGTTCAACCAAAATATTTTGTAATTGCCAAGTAAACCATTTGATGTAATTATCATGTACCAATCTCGATGGTTACTAATGATTTGACTGAGGATGATAACGATGCTTTTTCTTTTCTTTTCTTTTCTTTTTTTTAATTTTATTTTTATATTCTTTTTGTCAATTATTTTACTAAAACGCACAGAAAACTTAACCTGGGTAATTACGGAAACACCACCTAAAAATATAAGTAATAGAAAAACGAAGAAGCCTCTTTACATAATCGCGTGAATAGTTCTTGTAAACGGAACCACTAAGAAACTAAATAGTTACTGCTGAATTAAGTAGAAGATTTTTCATTTCATCTACATCTACACCACTAAATTAATCCAGTAAAAGTCAATTATATTCAGCGGTATTTACATCTACATCACTTCCATTGTTCATAGTTATTCTCAGTTATAAACCATGCATGCCTGCACTGCAAGAACATCTAATTATAACGTGCACAGCGAGTTTAATTTCTAAAGTACCACACTGTACATGCATGTACTGACAACAACAAAGACTCGCAATGCTGACAGTTTTCCTTTCCAAAGTGCTCACCAATAAGCGCAAACAAACACACACATGTACTACTAAAAGTATTGGTATCAGACAGACACCCTGGGGATCCACGCACTGGCTACTACAAGATTTCGAATAAACAAGCATACACATGTACTACTAATAATATTAGTATCAGACAAAGACTCTGGGAATAGAATCTACGGGCTTGCAATCAACCTCCCTCAGTAGAGACTTGTGCCCCTTTCCAGCAGCATTAGCCAGTGGATGGATCCCATGCTTAGGTCCTTTCATGTATGCTCTGTTCTCCCTCTCCTTTTCAAAGCTTACTCCGTATCTCTTCTCGACATCTTCTGCTAGGTTTTCGTAAAGCTGCCCTTCTCTAGTTAATGCCATCATAATTTGTGGGACTCCCAGTGGAAGATTGTCACCCTTATCAACCTGCCAGAAATGGATGGTTTTGCCATAAGTTTTGCATACCTTTTCAAGATCTTGTCTCTCTATAGGACCAGGAACTCCGGGCATGAAAAGCACTCCACTCTTAACTTCGTATTCGTGAGTGTGCCACAGAGGCTTCTCTGTGTCTGGTAAGGTCAAGAAAAGGTTCTCAGATATGATGTATTCAACACCAATAAGCCTGGCGTCTGATTCAGGGCTGTTGTAGATGAGACACTGACGCATCTCTTCGTTTTGATGACCGCAGAAGTGGTGCGCCTCTACTTGCCATGTCATGTCATCTGAGTAAAAATGAAACCTGCAATTACAATTACAATTATGCAATCAAACTACATCGAAACAAATTATGCAAAGGGTTGAACAGCACAGCACGTACGCACAGAGGTGTTGGTGGATTTTGTCAGTGGGACCGAAGGATTGAACAGCGGCAGTGGTGGTCTCGAGGAGGGCGGTGCCAGTCTGAGTGGGCTCGCCGGGGACTTCAGGGTGAGCTGATGGCATCTATTGTTTGCTTTTCTGCTTTCAGGGTGTTGATTTTCTTTGTTTCTGTCAAACACTGGGCTCTCTCTCTGCGCCTTATAACATTTTTTCATGGATTGGGTTGGAGAGACCACGTAATACGACTACATGCACCATTACACGTGGTGGTAGACGTGGCTTATTCAAGTTGTAACGTGGATTTCTCTCCAGAAACTGTCAACACCTTGCGTGGCTAAACTATTAATTTATTATTTATGCATGCATAAAGCCCCCTTATTTATTATTTTAGTTAAAAAATATTATGTAAGATAATTTTATGATATTAGTATTATTAATGTGATAAAATTATTTAATTAAAAAAATTAAATTAAATAATAATAATAATAAATTTTATTATTTAATTAATATGATAAAAAATTTATTAATTTTATTAAATTAATAATATAAATATGATAAAAATATTTTATTTAAAATTTTTTATATAATATTAAAATTATAATTTTATACAAAAGTTAAGTTAAATGTGGAGAAATGTGCATTGATATAATATAATATAATTATTTATCCTAAAGCCTTTATTTAATACTCTAATAAAAGTATTCATGCCTTTCAAACTTTCTCGTAATTGTCATGAATAAAGAAGGTATTTTAATTCTTTAGAAATTTGAACAACTACAATAATTCTTGTACTCGTGCAATTTTGAAAGACAAACGAAACTGTTTTGACTCGTTGATGGTAATTATTGATATTGATTGGTTCTCAGTGTAATGGCCATGTCTTCGGGTAAACATGGGATTTCTATTAGTGAAAATTATGTTTTGTTGCATTGTGCGATTATGAGATATGAACATTGATTTATTCTATGGAAATAATCCTGTGACATCATATGTTTTGGGTCGGGTTATAGAGTGAACCATGACTAAGGACGTAACCACAAATTTATTTTTGAATGAGCTAAATTTATTTTTTAAATAATTTATCAATAAAATTTTGATAATATTATTTGAAAGAATATGGACAATGTGTCCAAATATTATTAACAAAAATTAAATAGATTTATAAAAGAATAACAAATTTTCTCTCAAAATAAATATTTTATATCAAAAAAATTATAAGCATAAGAAAAATAAAATCACAATAGAATGAAAAACTAATAGTAAAAGAACTCTTTCTTAAATACAATCAAAGTTGTTATTATACATATAACCTACTAGATCCAAAATAAGATGAAATGTGCATGAACATAAATGCATAGAAAAAAATATTAATAATTCTTTATCTAATTTAAGAATTTGCAGAGAATTAGGGAGATGGTAAAAAAAATTGAAAAGTTATGTAAATATAATATTTATGTATAATTATTATTTTGAGTAATAATGTTTATACTTATGAGTTGTGAAATTTGCTTCAATAAAGAAAATATAAATTGTGACGTCCCTAATTCTTTGAAAATTGTGGTTGAATTTTTTCTTACAAAATAGATATTTTTTAATTATTAAAATTTATAAATAATATTTTAAACACTTTTAAATAGGATAAACAAAAAAAAAAATTATCATTTTATCATAAAATTTACTAATTTTATTCGTACTTTTGGAACATTAATATTGTCAATATATACCCTAAGATCTCTTTTTTTTTTAGATATTAAGTATATATATATATATATAAAATGTATTATAATATTATTATTAATATTTTTTTTATATTATTTTATTATTATATATAAATAAATATAATAATACTCTTAAAATATTATATTTATTAACAATTTTTAATTTGCTCACTTTTTTGAATCTAATCCTGAAACTAAATATCTATAACAAAAATTAAATTTTAATTATAAAAAATTGACCAATTGATCAGAGTTTTATTTTATTTTATTTTTTAATTTTAATTTTTTCTTACATAATTTTTTATTTTTATAAATAAATAATAATAAAAAATAGTTTTTTGTTTTATAAAAAAAAATGTATATATATATATATATTAATTTAAAATAGACGCAACTAGTTTTTGAAATCTCTTTTTAAATCTCAAGAGAGAAATCGTTAATTGCCTCGTTCAAATTCTTTGATAGGAAGTCAATTACGCACCTCAACAGATGTGATGGCGTTCTTATCCATTCACATGCAGTGGCAGTGGTCAAAAACGTCCTAAATCATTTAATAGCCTAGACCTTGGCCAAAATCAAATTTGTTTCCTTTCAATATAAATATAGATAGATGACAGATGCTTTTCTTTTTATTCTACGGTGGAACAAGAAGGAAGATTTTTCCGTGTCAATATCAGTAGAAAAGACTGACCGACCGATCGACTGACTGACTGACTGACTGACAATATGTGCTCACAGTTAGTTTTAACAAGTAGACTGTCCTAAAAATGAATGTGCTTGTGCTTGTGCTTGATAAGGATAATGTAGTTCACTGGTAATTTGCAAAATTGGTTAAACTAGTACCGCATTAATACGATACCAATATTGTTACCGGGTTTTCTCACCACGAGAAATCAAATAAACTTTTTATTTATATATATATATATTTATTTAGCATAAAAGCTCCACTAGCCTAGTAAAAATGATGATTATTTAATTAATTAATTATAATTTTTTAAAAATAAAAAAAATTAACAAAATTTTTATAATAATTAAATTATAAAATAATTTTATAACCTTTTTTTTTTTTTTGAAAAATATAAAATTAGTATGACTGACACAATATAAATAATAAAATTGACGAATCATGTCACATTAAAATAAAATTTTAAGAATTAAGGGACGGTGGACGGTACAAAATTATAACTAAACACGAGAAAAGTACGAGCATTATTATTTTTTTCAAAGATTTAGGCTGAGACAAATTACGCGCCGTGATTTCACAGCTGGGTTGCAGGGTCAAGAGAGAGCGAGTTGCAGTAGGTAAGCAGTTGCAGTAGTAGGTCATCAAGGTTGACTTCTGAACATCCTATTTTCTACGGTCAAAACCACGCGTGCCCCCTCACACTCATCTTCCAATTTTATCATTACACGCACCCTTTAAATATGGTCAAATACCCAACATTCCAAATATACCCCCATAGACCCAACTCTCACATCTTCCTTCTATCAAACTCATCCTTCACTCTTGAAATTCGATCAAATATTTAATATTTTAAATATAATATTATCTATAATATATTCTATAAATTTTATATTTTAATTCTTATATTAATAATTATAAATTTTATTTGTATTTTAAAATTTATATTATTATTTTTTTATTTTTACATTATTTATTTTAAATTATTAGTTAAATATATCAAATTTCACATAGACCCATTCATCAGTTTAATTCATGAATATTGACTAAAATAAGGATAATTTAATGCATTTAAGCTTAAATAATTATAAATTTATAAGGCACTATAATAATTATAATATATAAAATAGACAAATCATTGAAAAGAATGATTTTTTAAATAAATAAAATTTGCATGTTTATTTTTATAGTCTAATGAAAGTATATATATATATATATATATATATTGACAATTTTTAAGATGTATACATTGTTTTCTCTTAAATTAACATATATTTCTCACCATAAATATTAAATAATAAACTATGTCTAAACTTAAGACTATATTTAGTTTGAATAATAATAATAAAAAAAAACTAAGAATCAAAGTGTTCATTAGTACATATTTATTATGTAAATAAAATATTGACAAAGTTAAGGGAGGTAAATGATAATTTCACATTTATGAAGATATCTTGTCTATTAGATTTACACGTGGGAGTAGCTGTTCAGAGTTGAATAGACGCTTCTTCGTCTTTCATCATGGAAATTACATATCGACCTACATTTTAATTGTCTGTTTATTCATTTTAAACTTGCCCACGTTCTAGAATCATTACCAAAATACATACGATTTTACTTGTAATCTGCTCTTCTCTTGTTGGGTCAAACTGCGTACGAGTACCAGTTCAAAGTTGGAGACCAAACAAGGGAATATATATATAGAGAGATGTACATACATCAGTGAACTGTGTATGTTAATCTTGATTAAATTGTGGCGTGATCTGGTGAGGTGAGGTCATCAATGGAGGCAGAGGCCGCGTTGGAAGCTTTAGGGAAAGGTTTTGATCTGACGAGTGATTTTAGGCTTAGATTTGCCAAGGGAAGTGGCAGATTGGTTGTTCTTGATGATATTAACAAACGAGACCTTTTAATTCCTCCTTCTGTTACAATCAAATCTGTTTCTCAGGATATTCGTGTCGATAAAGGGGATCGAATTCGCTTCAAATCCGATGTCCTCCAATTCAACCAGGTTTGTTATTCTTCCTATTGCTTTGCCGTCACTCCATTTTTTAAAAAATAATAGTAATATTATTATGCTGCGATTACTTTACTGTTAGAAATTTTTTTATTAAAGTGCTGGTAGTGGATAATAAGCCACGAATTAGTTTCGTATACATTCTCAAAGGAAGCTCCAATTCTGTGAAAAGCAAGAACCAAAGTCTAAGAGATAACCAAATTCTTGGGTGTTGGGTATGTATGTCTCATCTTAACACTGGCACACCTTAAGTGGCCTTGTCTTTGCCTGCTGCTGTTGCTTTAGTATACACAGAAATAGCTGATTGTTTTTGTTTTTTCTTCTATTATGCTGAATGGATTCTGCTTCTTTGAAACATTACATGAGTTTCCACTTCGTATGATATGCCTATATGTTAACATCAAAGTACTCGGTAACTATTTGAGTGTTAAATTCTTTTCTAAAAGTAAACGATTGGCTAGCTCTGGGGGTTCTTGATTACGCTGCACTAACTTTTGTGCCAAGTTCTGTCTCTATGGTTATTGAGTTTCTAAAGATTGCTCAGTCCAAATGGGTGCAGATTCATGGGCATATCAGCTTGATAAATATGAAAGTATATAATTTTACTGTGTAAATGTCGGGCTCAGTTATTTATATGAATTCATTTTGTCTTTTCCTCTGTTTCTCCCTTTGATTTCCTCTCTGGCAGTATGTTATCAGTTTATTTACATTCAGTCCATCCAAAAGTTTCTTTCTTTTGGTCTTCCACTTTATTTTTGGTTCTTCATGTTATTTTTGTATAATCGGCAACATCATGATTATTTGCAACCCATTCGGCTGCATATTTACTTCTGTATGTTTCTTTTCTTGCAGATGTCTGAATTACTAAATCAGAAATCTTCAATTCAAGGAAAAGTTCCTTCAGGATATCTTAATGCTATTTTTGCTTTAAGTGGAGACTGGTTCCATGATGTTGCAGACACCAAATATCTAGCTTTTGATGGTTACTTCATCTCATTGTACTATTTGCACCTAACAACATCTCCACTAGTACTACAAGACCAAGTAAAGAAGTCAGTTCCACCTCATTGGGATCCAGCATTGTTGGCTAGGTAGCTTTAAACTACTTTACATAATAACTGTGTTTTGACATTTGTAGAGCTTCATTCTGCCTTGCAGCATGCATGTCAGTAGAATGCATTTTGCATTAATGACACGGTATATATGGGAGATACATAACACTTTCCCTTAAACTTATTAGTTCTTCTAACATAATTGACAAGGAAGTATATATTTTGCATTAGAATTCTAGATTGCATCCTACTGCTGTTTAATTACAAAGCTATTGTTAACCATGCATCTGTTAAAAATACTGTAGTAGACCCTTTCCTACATTTTATCTTATAATTGTGTTCCTAACAAATGTCAAAAACAACTATATTTAAAATTTTAGCAATATAGGGATACATATTACAAGTATCTAAGAAGTAACCAATGTTCTCCCAAAGAACAATATAAGAAAAGAATTATCAACAATTCTGGTTCCTTGGGTGAGGTATTTGTTTCCCCTCCCAAAAGTCTATAGCCTAGGAATTCATGTTCTGTAATTCCTCAGATTTTAGCATTGCTGGGAGCTAAAGATTGAAATCTTCATATTGCTTGTTCAATGATTCTTAGTTGCTGACTTATAACAACCTTAATAAAAGTTTCCATGTAGGAGCTCAACTTTTGGTCAGCATATATTAAAAAAAATTTTGATGGGCAAATATAATATAGAGGCTAGTATTTACTTAAATTTCATGTAGATAAAATTTCTATAAACCATCTTAAAGGCCCTCAATTTTGATAGAACATCATTTGAGGTTATCTGATGTCCATTTAATCCTCCAATGACCAATTTTTAGTTTTAATTTTTCATTTTATCGTGCAGTGGATGGGAAACTGTTCTTAAATTCCTCTCAATGATGTTTTTTGAAAGCTCAAGGTGTTTTATGGAAACTAGTTAATTTTTATGAAATCTTAGCTAACACCTTTGAAGAAAAGGAAGGAAAAAACTAGGGCCCAAAGTTTCCCAAAATCCTAAAACATTGATCTCCAGATCACCCTGTCAATTGTGCTGTTTAATTAAGCTATTGTTTGTTGTGCAAGGGGTCCATGGTCAGGACCTTTCACTGAAATACTGACTTTATTAGTCCCCTTTGCAAGAAAGAAACCTCCAACCTTGAAATAAAAAATAATTATCATGAAATGTTCTGCAAAACTGGCCAAAGGATTTTACAAGTTTGTCAACTGAAAAATTCAATGACTTAGACATATACCGACAAAGAAGTTTGATGCTATTGAATTCATTCATTTTCTGCTGTTGCAAAGCTATTATTCTTCATTTTGTTATTCAATATTTCATTTCACCTTGTAATCAAGGATTGGCTATACTGAACTCCTATCATTGCCAAATTGTTTTTATTCATTTGTCATTTTGACAATTTCTTAGCTGGCAATAGAAGATGGCAGACAATTAGCTTTGACACTTAAAAAGGATTGAGAATTTTATGTTTGTGAATGTAGAATGGCAAAGCGGCAGGGCTTAATGCCAACACTATTCTGCTCTTCTAGGAATATCCTGTTGCAGATCTATTTTTTTAAGATCTTTAAATTAAGGTCATTGTAATTATTTAAAACTATATTGCGGGGTTGGTTGTGCACATAGACTACTTTCATAAATTGATGACACATCAAATAGTCGTGTCATTCTTGAAGTCTGATTTTATACAGTAGTATTTGTTTGCCTTAACTTTTCTTTGTGTTCCTCCTTGGGTCTATTTGGCTCATTAATCGGAAGATGTTACTATTGCGGTGCCAATTATATGCCTATGTTCTCGTTTGTTCAATCATAATAGTTTGGCAGATAAAACAGAGCGGATCAAATACATGCACTTGCCTTAACAGGGTATCTGGATGCTAATCATTTTGATCAGGCAGGTTCATCCAGACATATGGGACACACATAATAGTAGGGATGGGTGTCGGAGGACAAGATTTAATTTGTGTTAAACAGAAACCTTCCTCATCAATCCCTCCTGTTGATCTCAGAAGACATTTAGATGATCTAGGCGATTATGTGTTCTCAGATGGAAAAAGCCCTTCCCTTGTCCAAATGAAAACAAGAGATGGGGAGCAGAAGGTATTATTGCTTATTCGAGATTGGTTGCTTTTTTTTTTTTTTTTTTTCTGCATGCAAATATATCATATCTGCTAACTATTTCTATAGGTTCCTGAGGTCTTCAGTCGTATTCTTCAGTCAAACACCATGCAGTTGACCACTATTACTGAAACATCAAGCAGGGATGTAAGTCAAGAATTGTTAGAGATTCCTGTATTTATTCTGAATCAATGTTGCTGTCTGTGAATCTGTTTTGCACTGTTAGAGATTCCTGTATTAATTATGAATCAATGTTTCTGTCTATGAATCTCTTCTGCTCTCTACTTTTACTACAGGGCCTCACTATTATCTGTTCAAAAAGGGGTGGGGATGTGTTCATGCACAGCCATTCCAATTGGCTGCAGACTGTTCCTGCTAAACCAGAAGGAATTCTCTTCAAGTTTGTACCGATTACTTCTCTGCTGACTGGGATTTCAGGCAGTGGCTATCTTAGTCATGCAATCAACTTATACTTGCGTTGTAAGTGCTTCAATGCCCAATTAATGGATTTAAAATTAGCTCTTAATTTATTACTAAATTTTTTCTGTTTTAGAAATATCATTGAATTGATTTTTTATTCTTGTATATCAACTTCGTTAATTTGCATACATGCAATGACATAAAAGGGGACCTCAATAGCTAACCAGGAGTTCAATAAATACAAACAAATTTTTACCAGTCGCTGTTTTTTGTTTATCATTTCAAGACAGTATACAGGTTCTCAAATCTCTTTTCTGGAGAAGAGAGAGTACATTCATTTTACTTGGACCCCTTAATCTGTTAACTTTTGCATTAATTTTTTTTCCTTTAGTCATTGCAGCATTCACATATTAATTAGTTTTTAAGTTTCATATCATCTAAAGGCAGTACTTTCATAAAAATTCACCTCTTTCCAGACAAGCCACCTTCAGAGGATCTACAGTACTTCTTGGAGTTCCAAGTTCCTAGGCAATGGGCACCTATGTTCTGTGAGCTTCCTCTTCGGCATCAACAAAAAAAGGGTTCTTGTCCTTCCCTGAGATTCAGTTTCTTGGGTCCTAAAATTCATGTCAGCTCTGCACAGGTACTTGATAGTGAACTAATTTCTGTGCATAATAATCTGGTGCTAGCTCTTGAAGTCAGATAACTGTAGTGTGCTGTTTTGGATGATGGACTGTGTATTCTTTAATTGGACATGGAGAGAATCATAAAGTTCAAAATTCTGAAGTTAAGAGGAAGTTTCACGAAGTGCCTAGTTTAAGAGCAATAGAAGATATAAACTTCAATTTTGTTAGTATGACTGGGCAGTTTCACATATAATCAAAGTGGCTGGTTATTGATTTGGAGAAACCTAAATTTAAAGACTAAATATTAACTGGCTAGATGGGGAAACCTCTCAAGGGGACCCTAAATCATAATCAAACCCCAAAATTGGTGTCACCCAAATGTTATTAAAAGTCGGTGGCTGCTTTTGCTTTTCATGGTTATGGCTCACAATCTGAAGTTCCAAAAAAGGTTGGAAATTTCACTTTTTTGTCCTTGTGTGTGCCTATTAGTAGCAAAGTTTTGTATCCTTTAATGTTCAACCAATATTTTATTATTATGCAAGATTTCTTGAATAAAGATTAGAATATATAGATTAAAATTAATATGCATTAAATATGTTGTGCATACTATGTATAAAATGCTACCAATGGCCAAAAATTTATTGGAAATCTATTTCAAATGATCATTGCTCATTCCTTTAGTGTATAACTTGGGTTCTCTAAAATATTGCTTGTGTTAAATTTTGTTAACTCTCTTACACTCATCAGATCTACATATTTTTTTTTCTATTAAACTTCTATTTCAACGCAGTTATAATTTGGTTTGGCATCATCACATGTATGACCTTTGTTTCTTAGTGATTGGTTTAAATCTTTGTTGGCAAAATGGCTACAAAGTTGACCTCGTGGATGGTTTAGTCAAATATATTTCTTAAAACTACATGTTTTAAACTCATTTTGTGGCATCCATCCACCAAGATTTCTTCTGTTTCATGCTTTAGAGATTTCTGTACATGCATCTACTAGGATCAGCCCTTTTCACACAATCTATGGCACACAAGTTTTATACCATTGGGTTGATGCACTTTCAATGGCTTGAATCATATTTTACATTTCAAAATTAATGGACATTGGAAATATGTAACTGAAGCTATTTGAGGTTTGTTATTCCAATGGTGAATTAGTAGTGCATAATTTGTTTAAAGAAAAAACTATTGATCCTAACCCCATATGAAGTTGTATCTTATTTAAAATAATACCATCTTATGCTAATTAAAATTCATGGGTGAAAGATAATAAAACTTTATATTCTAATTTGATAACTAATCAATTATCTTGATCTTGTACAATGATGTCCATGCAATAGAATGTTTCTAAATAAATACATTGTTCTGATGTAGTCATGTCCTATGCTTTACGGAAAGCTAATTTCAGCATGTTATTTTATGTTAAAGGTTTTAAGTACTTTCACAGTTGAATAGAAAGTTTGACAAACTTTTTGTGCACATAATGTGATCAAACTGAAAGGTGCCAACTTATTTTAGATATGTATTACTGTATATATAACTTTAATAGAAGTTTTCACTGAATCCCAGTAGCATATGATTAAAATTTTGATGGTGAGATTCTGAGGTGTATACGCTAGTTGGATTTAGTATGCCAATGCCTAAACAAAAAACATAATTAATTAATATATAAATGTAAAACACCACTCCCCAAATCTTGATGTGATTGGGATATGAACTCCAAACCTTTTGTCCCAAGAGATCTTACCAATTAACCAGTGCCCACTGTTTGTATTACTCTCTAATTATATCGTTCGCAATATATTTCATTTATTCAAATATTATCGCTCCCATTCCCTTCTATTGTTATTTCCTTCTTACTTCTAACTCATTCTCCCAGTGTTATCTTCTCATCTTCCTACTTACAATTTTAGTTTGTAGAACAAGACTGGATGATCAGTTTGTGAATATCTTATTGCATCTTAAGGACTTTCCAATATATATTTGAAAGCCACCATGCATGTTTTCTTTTTTCTCTGTTTATCTGAAATTGGTTCCTTTTGAGTCTTATGACAAGTTCAGCAATATAAAACTGAATTTATTGCTTTTGTACTTTATATATCTTGATCCCTGCAACATCATGTCAGGTTTCAAGCGATCAAAAACCAGTGGTTGGCCTACGCTTATACTTGGAAGGAAAGAAATATGATCGGCTTGCATTACATGCACAGCACCTGTCTAGCCTTCCAAATATCATGACCTTTTCTTCAGCCAACAGCTCTACATGCAGACCGTGTCAATGGCGTGGTTCTGATGACTACAAATCTAGTGACCAATTCTTAGAACCTGTGAAATGGAAAAGATATTCAAACATATGCACATCAGTTGTTAAGCATGATCCTAACTGGTTACATGGGGATTCCAACGGTGTTTTTATTGTAACTGGTGCACAGCTCCTCAGCAAAGGGAAGTGGCCCAAGACAGTACTGCATCTTCGTCTTCTCTTCACCCACTTGCCCAATTGCATGATTCGGAAGACAGAATGGGCAGCTGCACCAAGAGCTCACAAATCCAGTTTCTTTACAAATCTGAGTACAACATTCACATTCACTCAACGGAGTGTCACTGGTACAGAAACGCAGGCTCAGGCACAGGCTCCAGCAGCACTTAATTCTGGTGTATATCCAGATGGTCCACCTACTCAGGGTCGCTCTGGAAATGTTGTTAAATATGTGGAAACAGCTGAGGTCGTACGTGGACCCCATGATGCTCCGGGACATTGGTTAGTAACCGCTGCCAAGCTAGTGACTGAGGGTGGTAAGATTGGATTGCATGTTAAATTTGCATTGTTAGACTATTTGTGAATCGTCTCTTCTTTGTACACAGAGAAGTTTGTTCGTTTATATATAATTCTTTTGTAAGAAAGAAAGCTATGCTTATCTTTGTACAGAAGGGAAAAACATGGAAGGAATGATTGTATACCCTGTTAAAAAAAAAAGCCTTCGTTGCATTGTTATTGAGGATTTTTCCCCATTAAACGTGTTTTTTGGTATGACATTCGTAATTGTTGCGTTAGTGTGGTAACTGCTGTATGAAGCAATTAATTAAGGTCTCTTTGAGATTGGGGTGTTGTAACGGTTGAAGTATAAACATGTTGTTGAATTAATAACAGTTAAGTATATGATATGATTGGCAATCGATAGTTGCATGGTGAAAGTAAGAGTATCATATTTGTTGGCGCACGTATAGATTAACAGCACCAAGGTCAAAGCCGTGAGGATTGTTAAGAAGTCTTAATTAAGTTTTGAATGTATTCATTAACACAAAAATTAATATTCTAAGAAAAGAAAGAATGAACTATTATATATGCAGGAAAACTAACAAATATGAATAAATTGACACTTGGATATACTGAAATTCGCGATTATTGATTTACACACAAGCGTGCGCGTAAATGTATAGTATCATCATAAATTATAACAAAAATTACTCAAGTTAGTGGTTAAGAGTTTTAATTTTTTTTTTAAATGTAATATATATATATATACATATAAAATTTTATAATTAATTATTAATTTTTAAGATTAATTAGAACGATGGTTAATAACTCATCAGTCATTTAAGGGTATGTAGTAGTTCCAATTCTATCCAAAACTGTTAAGAACCGATTCTAAAAAAATTGATTTTGAACTAAAACTGATTTTGAACTAAAACTGATTTTTTATGGTAGGTTTCAGTTCCAAAAATTAAGGAACCAGAATTGAAACCAAAATTGAGGAATCAAGAAACTGATTTAATTTTAAAAATTAAAAATATTTATTTTATTTTACATTTTGAAGATAAAATAAATACTAATTCATATTTAATGAATTATTTAATTAATAAAATAATAACATTTAAAATTTTTTATTAAAATTACGAAAAATTAATTTTAAATAAATACTTTAAAGTCAAATATAGCACGTGTTGTTAAAATTTATTGTTAAATTTATAAAAACATAACTATTATGTAAAATATTTTTATATTTTGTTAAACAAATTAAATTATTTATTAAAGAAAATATTTTTTATTTATTGAATTATATAGAAAGAATTAACTAATATGTTTGTAATATTTTATTTGATTTAATTTTTTATGTTATTTATATAATAATTAAATAAAATCGTGATGTATATATATTTATTTAAAATTATCGAATAAACTAACAATTACTATAAATAAATATATGTATGGTATAATATTATTAAATATATAAATATACTATCAAAAAAATTAAATTTATTTTTTTGTGATATGTAATATTAAGTCAAATAATAATATAATATTTTTTAAATAAATTAACATATATCAATTTTTTTATAAATTATTTCTATTATTTTTTAATCACTCAATTATTTATTTATTTATTTCATTATTTCTACAATTTAATACTAGTAATTTAAATTTTTTAAAATTTTTTTTTAGAGTTTAAAATTATAAAATTAAAATAATTAATAAATAGAGTACCATGTTTTAGAACTAGAACCAAATAAAATTGAAAAATAAAGTATCTTGTAAAATAGGGTAAATTCTAGTTTCATGTGAAATTAGAATCGGAACCGGTTTTCCACACCCCTACTACCATCGTTATAAGATTCTTACATTATTTTAAGATTCTTATATTATTTTAAGATTCTTATAATATTTTATAAGCCCACGGTTAAATGTTTCATATTTTGCATTTTAAGATTCTTTCACTACTCTTGGACAAACCTTGCATTATACTGATATTTTTGTGCCTTCGTAAAATTAATTGTCTTAAGACACCTTGAACAAAGTATATTTTACCAAGCTGTTAAGCTTGTGTGCATTTTCGATCAATCGGTGTTATGTTGTCTAAATGATAATTTTTTTTGTTGTAGTAATAAAAAGTTTTTCTTTGTCTATTTGTCAACTGTTTGAGAGTTGATTGTACGACATGGGTTTGACACTTCATTTTCTTTTTTTGAAAAAGAAAAAGAATTCTTTGTTGCTTAAAAATTAATAAAATAATTTTAAGTTATAAAAAAGAGAAAACCCATTGAACTATCATTTTCTTTTGACAAAAAAAAAAAAAAAAAACCCTAAAAAGTAAATTCTTCATCAAGATCTAAATTTTTGACAGTAGTGATTCAAATAATGATATAGATCATGATTCTCATGTAAACGTAAAGTTGAAACCTACTAAAAGGTAAGGGTGAGCAAAATTAATTTTGATTTCATTCGAAACCAAATTATTTCATATTTGATGAGGTACTTTATATTTTGGTTTTACTTACGGTTTAATTTTGGTGAACACAATCACATCCCATGTAACCATTCCATCATGCATATCCGACTCATTCAACATGTTTTAATCATATTAAAACATATAACAACATTTAAACCACATCATTATGTGTCCTAAACAGCAAGTAAATGCATCCAATTAGCATGGAAAATTATATCCCACATTTTCTCCCATTTGGTCGAAAATCTCTCCTTTTGAATTTCTTTTGATTTCCAACCAATATCACCTCACATATGAGTTTAATTCATCATTATGAATCATTCAAACACATAAGAATTGATTGAAAACAATTTTCAACCACAAATTCCCACCTTGGCCAAATGTTGCCCACATGCGCACATTTTCGATTTTTCACCAAAACCATTACGTAACACATCCAACCAGAACATTCATGACCCAAATACATCATTATGCATATTCTAAATCATTTATAACAGATCCAAAATCAAAATTTTTAGCAAGGGTAGCATGGTGGCAAAAAGATATGATTTTGTTGATTTTTCAAGCAATCAAGCATGCATACCAATCCTAGCATACTCTGATACCATTTGTTGGATTGAAATGCTCATAACATGTATACAATTAAAATTTTTATTTGTTAAAATATTTTCAAAAATACATGGTGGGCCAAGTGATCATATATCATATATGCAAAATTGACATTTTTGGATGAGTTTTTGTTACTTACTTGATGAGGAATGACTGAAAATCTTCAATTGTGTGAAGTCTCCACAATTTGTACCATCAAATAGGCTTGAAAAAACTTGGCCAACTTGAGAGAAATCTAGAATTTATACTTAAACCAATATGTAATTATTTCATAATTACACATTTACATTTAAGTCCTTAGATAATCAATACTATCAATTTGACCATATAATTTATAATAAATTACATTACCATGCAAATATAAGAAAATCCTTTAAATACTTTCATAAATATATATATCGAATATATATTTATTTCGGCCTAAATATTATCTCAAATATACTAACTTTTGTTCTTAATAATATTATCCTTCCCAAATATTTTTCATTGCCATTGATTATTGGTGTGACCATATAAGTTTATTATGAAATAACATAAACTTATTTCAAATTTTTTGAGTTTATCGAACTATTCAATTGTTTAACTACTATGGTAAATATTTAGTAATGTGCCATAGTCCCTAATCCATAATAAAGTCATACTTCATTATTCCCCATCTTAATTGTACTTACCGTATGGGTAAAGTCATTTAATTATTTAATCCCAATTGATTCAAAGTTCATAGTATGTCAAAATCTTTTACTGATAAAATTATGAACAATCGATTTATATATGTTGAACTCGTTATCACGAACTTTTTTTTGTGATATTTGACTACTCTAATTAGAGATTTACTTTTCAACCATTTATTGATGTTCATTTGGAAACTCAAATTTAAATAAAGTCAGCAAAAATTTTGATCCTATACATATCGAGTTAACGGATTCTATCTTGACTATCACATGTATCCAAATGTAAAGAACACGTGACCAAATTGACTTTATTACATGATATGCGATTAGTCTCACACTTATTTATCATATGAACTATGTGTATCTACACCAAATTTGTCAGTGATGTCTCATATTAAAGGATAATGTCACATACTAGTACAATTACACGATAAATCATTGACTACATGCAATACCATATGATTTATCATTGTGTGGTTATATTTAAATAAATAGTTCTTTAACTATTTATTCCATACTAATGTTTTAATAATATGACTATCATATTACTCGCACTAATATCATCTCATAATATTTATCGGAGATATTCAATATATTTATTATACAATATCGTTGCTTAATTGATATCACCATTGTAGAAATGATTTTGATAATATCATTTAACTATTAAATAAATTATCTGAATAATTTATAAATATACTTTATTTATATGCATAACTAAATAAAGAAAATAACATATATTTGTAAATAAAGAACTCTTTCTTTTATTAATATATATAATATATATACAAGACAAACGTATTCCTGAAGCCGATAACATGAATAGCTTTTAGGGCATACTCTAACACGGATGAGTCCTTGATTTGAGCTTAATTGTGGGTATTGTGTTCATTCATGAATTTTTTGGATTGTGGTAGGATTGAGTTTATTTATGGGTATTATACAAATAACGAGAGATTATCCAAATATGAGTCGGTGACAATGGTCATGCATTACTATTATCATTTGTAGGTGATATTTAGTTAGTACGATGGCTACACATATTTGGAGGAATCAATTTAAAGCAGGTCCCAATAAAGAGATAAACTTTGCACAAGTCAAATGATTGATAATATTAAGCAGCTTAGGCCTACCATTGCAATATAATGTATGAAAGAGGCTTTTGAATTGAAAATGATAAAAAATGACAATACAAGGTTTAAAGATAAATGTGTTGCACCAAAGTCTTCTTAGTTCATTTATGTTACACCTTTTTATAGTGTCATGGTATTGAAGATTTAGTAATTTAAGGAAATGCATGATTGAAAGAAAGTATCAATGAATAAGGAGGTATCATACACTTAAATTGTTATTTAATTTCAAATTTTAATAGGGAATGACGCATAAATGCCATATAAAGCAATCAATGAAAAGAGTTGAAGACTAATTATAAGGTGCATGTGAATAAGAAGAAAATTTTTAGAGTAAGAGACCATTGGAGAATGCAAGTGAGGACCATGCATTTTCTTATAAAAGATTTAGAGACAAAGTTGAGGTATTTTGGCAACATAACCTAAGGATTTTTGTGAAGAGCTTTCTGATGCATTGGTGGTGGAAATGTGAAATTAAAAAGTTTTTGTTCAATTTTCTAGTATTGAGGGATGAATTTGTTAAAAGATATAGATTCATCAGTGGATTAATTGTTTTCACTTGAAAGGACTTTATAGAAGAAATTTGTTGTCTGTAATTTTACTTGATACAAACTATAAAATTTTTTACTTATTGTGTATGTGTGTGTGTGTGTGTGTGTGTGTGTGTGTGTGTGTGTGTGTGTGTGGCGGGGTGGGGGGGTGTATATGATTTAAAGAATGATAAAAATTGGAAAAGATTTTGAATATACTACAATAGTTGCTTGGGATAGATAATAATAGAAGAGTGACATTTATGAATGATAGGCAAAAGGGATTAGTTTATAAAATAATATTCTAGTCAATCCCAAGATTATATTTGAAGAGACATTGGATGATATTTGATATTTTATTTAATATGACCGAGTCATGAAGAAATTGGATCGAATTCAAAGTGGTTAAGAAAAATTGTGATGATACATATAATTTCTTTGTGAGGAAAAGAAGAAGAAGAGAATATTGAAGATCCACATTCAAATATCATATTAAGTGCACCCACATAATCAATAATATAACTAAATCGTGAAACAATTGGTTAAATGATATTAAAAACAAGCTTGTGTTATGCTTGATGAAATTTATTTGGAAGAAAATGATAAAAAGGTTGTAAAAATAATTTTACCAATAGACGAAATGTGCTAGTAAACTTCAATTGAATGTGAAGAGGAAGTTTAGATTTTTTAGGAATGATGGCATAAATTATGGAGGTTTTGACTTTTAATTCAAGATCATGGATAAAGCGTACACCACTTTGATTGTTAACTTATAAAAGGGGACATGTGATTGTAGTGTATATCAAATCATTGGAATTTCATGTAAGCATGTAATATCATGTATTGAAATGAAACATGAAGATGCTACTAAGTATGTGAATCTTTTTCTAATAATTGATGCATATTATACAACTTATGCATATACAATAGATCCTCTACTTGATAAGTCTAACTGTCACACTGTTGACAACCTTAAAATTAGCCCTCTACAGAAGAAGACCAAAACTAGCATACCAAAAGTGCCAAGGACACAAGAACAAAGAAAATATAGGAAACAAAATAATTATTACTAGATGTGGAAACTACAGATAGTTTAAGCATAATAAAAAAGTTTACGTGAGCACTCTTTTTTCAATATATGTACCTTTTGTAAATTCTAACTATAAGTTAAATTTTAATATTCCACTTATATTTGAGCCTATCATTCACACACTTTTCAAACTCATAGTACAACCATGACCTTGAAGCTTCTAAAGCAAATGCTGTACATTCTTGTAATATATCACAACCTTCCTAGACTCATAGAATATATTTTATGAGTATTTATGTAAGTTTACTATTTTAATGATATAACAATTCTTTCCATTAATCAACATTTTAATTTGTGTGTTTTATTTTGTAGGAATTATAAGTTATTATTTACATTAATGTGCTTATGGCAATACTTTAGGAAGAAATTTTTAACCTTTTATCATCTAGATCAACACGATTTTTTAAGAAGATATGCTCATTTATTGGGTTCATTCTTAAGTACTTTAAAATATTATTAGTCTATATCAAGTTAGTATTAGCCATGATCAAACTAGTATCAAATCTCTATAAACAATCACTATTAGTTTTGTTTATGTAACATTTTATTTTTAAAGAACTCAAATTTTTTAATTGTTTAATTTATAGTTAAGTATTAGTTAAACAATTATTTGTATTACTTCTTAACAATAGCAAATATTATAGAATCTAAAGGTTGGTAGTCAAATGAACAAGTATGCAATGATTATAATAACAGACAGTAGACACAATTTGGCAATTATTTATTTGTTTTCAAATATTGTTGGATTATAAATTTATTCTTACATTATTTTTAAAATCACTACTATTTATAGTTTTTGTGATCTTATGGCTCTTATGAATTTATTTTGATTTTGATAAGTGTTTTATTGGATTTCATATTGTTTTGTTAATGTTTACTTGAAAATATTTTATTGTTTAAAATATATATCCTTGTAAGAATGTGGAATTTATTTTTGGCTTACTACTTTTTAAAGTATGGAAGTATAGTTTGTGTATTATTTTAATATTTAATTGACTGACTTGAATAAATATTTTCAAATTCAAATGTATGTCTTTCCTTAAGTCATGTTAACTAAGGAGATATTGTAGTTGCAAACTAAAAAAAATTACTTTTTCATTGAAAAAAATGGTAGATACTAGAGTCCTGTAGTAAAATGACTTATTTTTAAAGTCCAATTAAAAGTTTAGGCTAATTCCATAAGTTTTTATAATATTAGTTAAATTATTTATTTTTGGATAAAAATATCGCAATCTTTTGTCTTCTTGACTAGAAAGCCTTTAATCTTTATTTTTTCTCGATATTTGGTTTGATTGAAGTTTTGTTTACCTTTTAAATCCATATTTAAATGTTGTCATTTACTTGAAACACAAAAAAAGCCAAAAATAGCTTGCACCCAATAAGAGAGTTTTAGTCATGCAATTAAAGTAGATACCTCATACTACAATGGCAAGAACTTGTGGCAAAAAGGTATGTTTTGCATTTTGAATTTTATTAAAAGCTCATATATGTTAATGTTTTGAAGTAATTTAGGTTTAAACAATTTTATTGTTTAGAGAGTTAGTTACCAAATAGAATCATTTTGTGATTATGGTTGTAAAATTTAAAACAAATGAACAATCAAAGTAGCGAGAGAAATAAATAATTTTAAGTTTGTAAAGAAAATTCTATTATTATATTGTTAATGAGAAACTTTTTATACACTGTTTATTATTATTTTTTTCCTTACATTTAACTAACACTATTTTTTTTTCCTTAATCTAGAATGACAAAGAAAATTTTGAAAATCACTTAAGTTGCTTTTGTTGAGCAAAAATATACCAAAAAGAATAAGTTAAGGATAATTAAAGATTATAAAGCATGTATGGTAGATTTATGAATTTTCTCTTTACTTATTGACTTGTAGCTTTAAGTATGGCCATTTATGAATTTTTTATAGAGAAAAGTTGAGGTCTTAAGGCAAATTCATTAATTACAAAAATAACTTGATGTTAAATAAAGTTGGAAATTAAAATTATAGAAATGAATGAAAAATTATAGGTAATGAAATATCTTCAAGACAAAGCTAATGCAGCAACTCAAAAGAAAATGAAAAAGATGATTGACTAGTTGGAGTAAAAAGTTGATGATTTGAATAAAATAAAACCTTTTAAGCAAACTCTTATCACTAAAGAGTATTAGAGTAATGATAAAATGTATGAAATACACAAAATTGTTATTGAGGTACAAGAATTTATTCTATTTAATAATAAATTATGATGAATGATTTATCATTTATTGAGGAGATTTTGAAATATATATATATATATATATATATATGACTTTAAGACTTTACACAAAAATCTAATGCTTATGCTAATATTGGAGTAAAGAGATTAGGCAAAATTCAAAACTATTTCACAATGCACACAAGTAAAAGCTTCTACTCGATGAAGCACAAGTGCAAGCAACCCCATTTTATACTTCTTGTGGTAGAAGAATTTAAAAAATTCTGAATGACATCCATTTAAAATAATATATGTTGGAAGAACTATTCAAGTATGTTGTTTGTGTAAGTAAACCATAATATATGTACTATCAAAAATAAAATACTTTTCAATTTTTTGCCAAGATCTATGCAATAAAACACTATCATTACATACAAAGAAAATAAATTCGGAATTCATATCTATGTGTATTAATTAACTTGTCAAATCACAAACACCGATTCAATATATATATTTATGTCTTTAAAATATCTATACTATAAGCAAATCAATACAAACACGTGCAGCAGAATTACACAAAAAAAAAGATTTATTTTTTAAGATCCATGTGATAAACTCTAGTGGTATCATATGTATCTATTTCAATGATATAAATACATATGTACATACCTTTAATTAGATAGTTTTTGTCAAATTACAAATATAGATCAATTTTTTTTTACGTCTTTATGGTATCCACACAATAAAAAATTTAATCAAAGTGCTAACTCCTATGATTTGAATGCATGATATTTTATACATTTTTCTCTTCTTAAGAGCAAAAATGCAAAAACAAACTCAAGACGCGCATTTAAAAATATAAATATAACATATTTATCTATTATTATTTTATGTCATCAATTTTGACTTAAACTATTTGATTATACTTTCTTATAAAATTTAATTTATATAATAAAGTAAACACTAATAAATTTAATCTAATTTTTATATAGCAGGTTTAATCAAAATTAAAATCTAAATGGTTCAACGAATCCTAAATCCATTTAGGATTATATATATTTTTGATCTTAATGTGCAACCCAATAAGTTCTGGTAATGTTGACGATAATATTAAATTTTAATTTTAGTATTATAACTAATAAGTAGTATCTAACAATACATCATAACTATTTAAATAATGAGAATGTTAGTGGTTTGATATCACCTTATCCGTTACCAATATTACTGTATAATTTAATCCCTTTATTTTAAATATTTTAATTAAATATGAGATATAAAATATATTATCCTCGTATGGTTTAATTATTTTTTTTAATATTCTGAATAGATTTATTCTGTCAAATAAAATCAATATTACATATTAACTTATTTGAGTATAGTCATGCATTTTTTAAAATCTTACTCAATTAAAAAACTCAAGATATTACTCTCATTATATAGGAGGGACAAATCTTATCTTTATTACATACATTTTTCTACACGAGTTATGACATATTTAATTATTTTCTTTATAGTCTATTTTATTACAGATAACATTTGAAAATATTAAAATATATTATTTTTTATACTGAAAACTATGGTAATCTTAAATTCAAAGATCATATATATCATTGTCACTATAAGAATCGCTTATGATACTTATATAATGATTCACATAGCGTTCTTATGATAGGTCAGTTCTGTATATTAGTTTACTAACTTGTATTCATGTATTAAATACATAAATATGTAATAATTAAATAATTAAATTAAAATGTTATGATACAAATGTATCAAATATCCAAAATACAATTAAATTTAAGGTATATACCAACACATACGACTAAGAAGAAATTGGAGTGCTAACTTTTGTGTTTTCTGTATGTTGGTTATTTTTTATGTTTTTCTTTTCTCTAAAACATATCAAAGTAAAATTAAGCTATATATTATATATATATATATATATATATATATAATACTACTTTAGGATTTTAGTTTACAATAAACTTATTGAAATGAGCTTTCTTTTTAAACTTAATCTATTTAATAAAGTTTGTATTAACAAATTTAATTTAATTTTACCTAATAAGTTTAGCCAAATTCAATACTTAAATTACTCAAAGAGTCTTAGTTAAATTTAAGATTCTCCATATATTTCAAAATTTATTTTATGAATTTACACATTTATTATTCTTAATTTTAATGTGAGACTCAATATGTTCTTATAATATTGATAGTGACACTAAAATCTAATTTTGGTATTACAAGTAATAAGTAATATTTAATAATATATCATAACCACCCAAGTGATGAGAATGTCAATGATTCGATATTACTTTATTTGTAACCAATGTTATCGTATAATTTAATCTTTTTATTTTAAATATCTCAATTGAATATGAAACATGAAACGTATCACTCTCGTATAGTTCAATTTTCATATTTTTTCTTTTATATCTTGAGTAAATTTATTCAAACAAATAATATTAAAATCACATATTAACTTATTTAAACACGATCATACATTTTTATAATCTTACTTAATCAAAAAATCTAAAAATATCATTCTTATTATATAAAAGAAATAAATTCTATATTAATCATATACATTCCTCTACATGATTTATAAAATATTTGACTATTTTCTTTATAATTTATTTTATTACAAAAAACGCTTTGAAATATCAAAATATGTCACTTTTAATGTTAAGAATTATAATGATCTTAAATTTAAAGATCATGTATACCATTATTACTATGAAAATTGTTTATCATACTATATAACAATTCATATAGTGTTCTCATGGTAAGTCAGTCTAGTACATAAGTTCATTAACTAGTACTCATATATCGACTTGATATCTCATATTATAACGCACAATATTTTGTCATCAATCATTACACATATTAGTTTCTATGCATTATGGTTGTTTCATTAATAATCATACTTGATTAAAGATATTTAAGTATAGTATTCTACTAATTGAAGTTACTATTTTAAGGGTATTATTATTTTTATTTATATATGAAAATAAAATAATATAAGATATATTAATTAATAATATTATGATATATAGAAAATAAATATACTAAATATATAAAAATACGATTAGATCTTAGGGTCTATACTAATAGTTTGCACATTATTCATGTTTTGTACTTATGTAATATATTATTTTAATATGACTTAGATGCAATGACCCCTTGTAATGTTGGAAATTATAAATAAAAAAGATGAAAAGATATAAAAACTCAAGAAGTTAGGGGATGAATTATATGCAATAATTATTACAACTATGAATCAATTAAATTTGTATAATCCAAGGGTGAGATTTATCATTCATGAGCTCTAAAACTTTAAAGAGGGAAGGAACACCATATTAAAAGAAGTCATTGTTGGTATTATAAATACTATCAAAAGACAAAAGTGTAAAAGAATATTATTACTATAATTTTTGTTTCATTTGCTAAATAATAGACAACTTAACTTTAGTATTTTTGAGTTTTTGTGCTTAATGGTTAACTTGTATATGTTTAGAATAAATGGTATTTTTGTGTTTAATAGTTAACTTTTATATGTTTAAAATAAATGGTATTTGTAGTTTAAAGTGCAAGTTTATTAGGCTATTCATGTTTAGATTATTGTTTTCTTTGTTATTTTTTAAATAAAATAAATGTCCTAACTACTCTAAAAAATAAAAGAAAAATGAAAACTAAAACTATTTAAAACTAAAATCTCTTAATGATTTTATTGAAGGGTTAAAAGTAATGAACTGATAAATGAAAATCCCTCGACGAAATCATTGAAGGATTTCAATTTAATGCTGTTAACCTCATTATGAAATCATCGATGGACCTTTGCAGCCCTAGTTTTACTTCATTTTTTCCAATCCACATTTTCTTTGAAGGTTTTTTCATGAATTTTTACAAAAATCATGTTTGCAAAATATTACTTGCTATAATAACAATGAAAATTAAATAATTTTCTCTCTTTAATTTTCCTTTCTCTTTCTCTCTCTTTTTCTTTTGTTTCATTTCTTTTCTTTCTCTTCACTTGAACAAACGAAAACAAAAAGTTGGGAGCTTTTTTATCCGACACTAATTTAATTAGTTAATATTATCAAAATTTCTATAGTTAGCCTAAAATTTTAAGCAAACTTTTATATTGAGCCATTGTACCATAAAATCCTAGATACTAATAGATTAGTGTGTTTTTGACTATTCCTCAAATCATTAGAACTTATCAATATTTTTGACTAAACTTTAAAAGTCTAAACATTATTACAATTATACCACCCGAAGTGAAAAAACACAAGTAAAAATGAATGTCGAAATAAACTTCTTAAGGCATAAGAAAGAGAAAATGTTTTTAGCTAATCCTAAAACACTTTTTGTCTTGTACAAAGAGTCTTGACTCCTTTGACCAAAGACAATTTTATTTGGAGTTTTAAAAATGTTAAAGATACAAAAATAACTCAAACTAAAATTCCTAAAATTTAGATTGCTTATTGTCACGAAAAATTTTTTAAAAAAAATCTAGAAGTGTTATAGCATTTCCATAGCATCAAATCTAGAAGCATTATAATGTTTCCATGGTATCCTAATTTATATTAATTAATGATTTCTTTCATCTTTTGTAAGAATTTGCATAGTATTTTACTTTGAAAAATTTATATGAGCTACAATTGTTAACAAGAATGTACATGTGTTTTCATTTTTGATTTACTAGAAACACTTTATTTGATTGATTGAACTAGAAACAAACCATAGGCAAATACTTTGAAGAGTTAACTTCCTTAATTATATTATTATTATCTTAAACAAAAATAATAAAATGAATAATTAAAATGAGCTAATATGCTCTTTCTTTATAGATATTAAACTGGAATTATTTTTTATTTTTCATATGTTTCTTAATAATAATAATAATAATAATAGTAATATTGCATATGCAATTACACTGATAAAAGTATGGTTGTCTACTTGCATTACTATATGCAAATCTAGTATATCAATTTTTATAGACTCATCAATATCATTAAAAGGCAAAGAGATGATTATTGATTGTGATGATATTAGTTTGATGAATTTCATGCAATTTGAGAGATGGTGCAATTTCTTTAATGTAACTTGATATCTTCATTTCCCTATAGTTCGTTCATTGACTAAATGCCCAAAACAGTATTTGTATATCTATCTATATGCATATAATTTTTATTTGTTCTATAATAATTTCATTTATTTTATAATACAAAAATCTAGCAATTTTTTACTTATTAATTTTGAGATATCAAGAATATGATATGTAATCAAGTCGACAACTTCTCTTTATTTTGTATCCAAGTATAAATATATTGTCTAACTCTTGAATTTATTTTCCATAATTTTAGACATAGTAAGTAGTTACTAGAAGCCTAAATCCAGATTCTTGAGTCAGTTTTTACAACCAAAAATGAATCTTGTCCACCATTAGGAACTTATCCCTTTTATTTTTGATATATCAACTATTGAGTAATTATTAACAATCTAAATTCATATTCTTAGCATTTTCAAATCACTAGTCTTATCATAACTTATAGGAAAAACACCTCATAATATGTTGAGAGAAAAAGGGGGTATATATTTTTGTTTGCATTTGAATAAATTGATTAGTTATCAACAAAAATGAAAATGATTATAGTGCTAACTTAAGAAGATCATTAAATTATTGTACTAACAAATTTTATAAGGTCATCATATTTCTTAATTGTACTAATTAATAATATAATAATTACACTTAATGATTAATAATTTAGACTTTTATTTTATTTTATTTTTTATTTATTCAAATGATATGTATTGGCCTTTAATTTGTATTAATTTATTTTTATATTTTGTAAATAATAAGATCTCAAATTACACATAAACTTTTGTAATATTGTACAAGAATATTTAGATGTTACATAAAACAACATACTATAATATATATGCATGTATATGACACACACACACACACACACATATAGTTCGGATATGCATGAGCATATATACAAGTAAAATAGTATGCTACACCCACTACGTCGACTCATCGAAAACTTCAATTCATGCTTGATTAAGTCAATATCTAAATTTTCAATAAAAATAAAAACTTAGGCATGAGGGAGTGAATTTATTCAACACTACTGTAATTTACAAAAATGTTGAAGGATCTCTTGTGTAATTACTAGTAACTATAATCATATTCCAAAAGTTTTATTTATTTTATTATTAAGAAGTATGTGTAATTGAATATTATGGATGATAGTAGATCATATTTGGAATAGATACCTTTAAATTTGTATTTGTTAAAAAAATTTAATATTAAACGTGTATCACACTCGTCTCGAGTTTGAAATTATATTATCATACTCGTTAAAATAGATATTTAATATTTACTGAACTTGCAGATATCTGACTATTTTTAATAAATTTTTTATTACATTTGTATTATTATTAGATATTAAATTTAAACTTATAAATTATTTAATTAAAACTATAGATTTTTAATATTAATTTAAAATTAAATACATCACTCATATAAAATATTAATTATATTTAATATAAAATATAATTCATCATAACATTTAAAAAATATATATATAATCATTTTACAAATTTATATATAAAAAATTAAAAATTCAAAACAAAATTTTATAAATTTGTAAATGTAAAATAATAGTTACTAAATATATATATTCATTTTATTCTATTATAGCTAGCATCCACCTAACATGATTTCACCAATAGTTAATAATATATAAATTAATAAAACAAATCTTTATAGATAACAAAAAGTAATCAATTTGCCTTATCAAATCATCATCATCATTAAAATATGTGTAATTTTTAATTTTTATTGTAGAATTTAAAATTAATTAATTAAAATTGTTATAAAGAAATTTAAAAATAAAAAAATTGAATATTTGGGGATACTTTAGGATATTTATTCTCATATATATTTGTCTTAAATTTACTATAGATTTTAATTTTTTTTTCAAATCTATCCTAAATCAACTAGGAGATATATCAAATTCCTTCCATGAAAATTGGTACTAGCAATTTTATGAATTTATTTGAATATTCGATGAATGAGATTGATTCGTATGTATGTGTGATGATACTTTAAAACTTTTGACTACAGTTATTAATAAAATTTAAAATAATTATTATATATATAGGAGATTTAACTTTTCATAATTGAAATGGTGATACCTATTATATAAATACAATAATAAAAATATAATATAAACAAAAAGTTTAATTTTTCATAATATTTAGGTGATACTGTTTACTATATAATAATCATAATAATAAAAATAAAAAATTTAATTTTTCATAAATAACAATACCTACCATACAATAATAATAATAAGAGAAGATAAAAAATAAATAATATAGATTTTATGTTAAAAATTTTAAATTAATTTGAATAAAAATTAAGGATAAAATAAAATAATTTATTATAAAAAATATGTTATAATTCTTTATTTAATATAATTTTTTTAAATATTTTAAAAAATATATTTAAATATAATTTTAGTAATACATTAAAAAAATTAAAAAATTATGAAAAGAAATTGGGAGAGATTAAAATTGCATGAACGAGAAAAAATAAAGCGGAAAACCAGTGAGAATCACCGCATCATCGTCCAATGAAACTGATTTTTTGGTTGCCGCCATACTGTTCTGCTTGATTTAATCTAAATTGATCTTTTAAAGTCCCCGCAAGCACTAGTCAGCAGTATGTAAGCAAAAGACCAGTTAAGACACGTTTTGTAATAATTATTTATTATTATAATTTTTGCGATTGCGATCTGTTTTTATTATTTTACTATTAAAATAATAAATTTAAAATTCGTTCGCACTAACTCTCTGTTAATTCTTTTATTTTTATTTTTATATTAACATCGATTTTATAATTATTTCTTCCAAAACTCGGTTACTTTTAGTAATAATTATCTAATCCTTTTGGAATTATGCCATGGCTACCGTTCCCGTCGCCCATTTCTCTCCAATCCGACGGTCTCTTAGTCGTCACCCGCCAAGTTCGCCACTCTCTAAGCCATAGCCGCTAAGCTTGTCGCTCTCCAAGCCGCTGCCGCTGCCGCTGCCGCTACTGCCACCGTCAAGTTTGCCAGGCCGTCGTTCACTTTCGCTCTTCGCTCTGGGAGAAAGAAAAATTTTATTTTCTTTCTACACTAATCAAGCATGGCTTCTTCAAGTTCTGGAATCTCAATTCCCGTATCAGGTATCACCAATTTGACCATTCAATTGTCAAGTCATTTCAATTCTTTTAATTTATACTTTCTTTGTCTTTGTTGCAGAAGCGGTTCAGGTATTGGTCTCATCACTAGCAGATGAATCTTCTATCGTTAGAGAAGCCTCCATGGCATCTCTCAGAGACATCGCTGCCATGTAATCCTCCTCGCTCTTTTGTTCCTTTCTTTATTTAGTTCCTCGATTCCTCGATTCTTAATTCTTTATTTCGAATTGCAGGAATCCACTTTTAGTTCTTGATTGTTGTTCAGCTGTTTCAAGAGGAGGACGTCGGGTACTATTTTTCTGTTCATTTCGTTTTGCAGTTACTTCTGTGAAGAATTTAGACATTGATCAAATGAGAAGCTTTTATGTGAAACCTTTTCAGCGGTTTAGTAACATGGCTGGAATCTTCCAAGTGATGGCATTTGGAGTTAGTGCACTGGAGAAAAAAGACATTGATCCAGCTTTTATGGCTAAGCTCTCTAAGATTGCTACCGCAGAAATGATCTCCTCAAAGGTTCTCTATGTTCTCTTTTTCATGAAGGCATTTTTTGTAGTTACTTAACATTGCCATTCTTAACTTAGTAATAGAGTGTTAGATTGCCTTTTAGTTGGTTTTTATCAAAATTTATCTGTTTTATTTGTGGAAGGTTGCTTGGAGGCCTTGATTCTCGTAATTTACATGGCTATAATTTCTTTGCCTTGATCACCATACATTGCTCAGCTTTCATTTTTCTTTTTGGCAATTTAGATCCAAAGACTTTTGATGGTTTTAAGTGAAGTTTGCCTTGCAAAGTAGACCATTATCTACATACTTGTTAAGGTTGATGTCTGCCTTGGAATAATGTTAATGTAATGGTTTGAGGTCATGCAGTGTTATAGACCTGAAATCAGTTCGATCAACTATCATCTGCTCCTTTCATCTCTCTGCCTTTGGTTATTCTTGGTTTTTTTTTAATGCTATGATAAAGCCTTAATTAGCTACTATCTCTTAATATTGGATTAGTGTGTACCATCTGAACTTTCAATTGTCCAATCTCTTCATGGATGACCTCTTACAATTTGCATGTTTTGTTCATTTTGATGTAGGAACTTAATACAGATTGGCAAAGAGCTGCATCAGCGCTACTTGTTTCGATAGGCTCACATTTGCCTGACCTTGTATGTCTTGTGCCATTGCTGCTTAATTCATGATAGCTTAGTTAGCAATAGCCAATGCATACATTCATACATCCACGAGTACTTGTGTGCATGCATGCACTCATATATACATGCGTGCATATGCACAAAACTTTGGCAAGATCCAATAGACCTAGGTACTTGAGAATGGCTCGAGGTGGTTCTTCTTGCTTTAAATTGATTAGAAAACAAGATACAGTAGACCTAGGTACTTGAGATCGGCTTGAGGTGGTTCTTCTTGCTTTAAATTGATTAGGAAACAATGTTTTGTGTCTCTTATTATCCTAATACTAGGCATTAAGCTATGCAATCCATTATGCTACACTTAAATTGTCTTTTACATATTTTAAGGATAGGTTCGTTACCTTGATTTATTAAAAGTTAAAAAGCCTATGAGATTCTTTTAAAGGGCTTGAATTTGCTAGTGTTCAACTCCTTGTGTCCCCTAATTGTTAGTATATTCCCATGAGAAGAATTAGAGTAACTCAACTTCTCTTTCAGTGTAATGATAAAGTAGCAATGTAACATTTGGGGGCAGTCTGATGGATAGAATGGTTTGCTTACTGTTTAGTAGTTATCAACAATTGACAATGCATATTACTGCTGAATTTCGAGTTCAATTATTTTGCTTATCATCTTCAGACTATTTTGATTTACTACTTATTGTGTGTTGGAAAGGGAGGATTGCTGGCTACACAACATTCATTTATCCCTGAACATTGATTTTTCAATTATTTGGCAAGTCTCTCTGTCTTTGGCTAAATTACCCCATGCTTATTTTTATTTGGCAGATGATGGAAGAAATTTTTCTTTATTTGTATGGAACAAATTCAGCTTTACCAGCTATGGTTCAAATACTTGCAGACTTTGCTTCTGCTGATGGTTAATCATTTACTTCGTCGTTCATATAATATGTTTTTTATTAGTTTAGGGTGTTTTAAGGTGCCTTTCATGTGCTAAAACTAAAGTGTTCATTGTTCATTTTCTTTTTCTTTTTTTAATTCAATTGAAGCATTGCAGTTCACTCCACGATTAAAAGGTGTGCTTTCGCGAGTTCTACCCACACTTGGAAATGTGCGAGATGTCCACCGGCCAATATTTGCAAATGGTATAGTTAAGCATCTTACGCCTCATTGTTGGCAAACATGTAATTTGACAGTAGGTGTATGAAATGACCTTGTATAACTATCCTTATCATCTTGTTAACTTACTTAGATCCATTTATTCTTCTAGTGTTTTAAATTGTTGTCAAACTGTATGGACATTGCTCAAAAGTTTCAGAAGATTTGATTCTGATTTTAGTTGTTTTGAACTGTTCACACTTGAAAACAGGTGCATGGTGTACAATGTGCATCAGCCAATTTCTTTAAATTACAGTGAATTTGGTAATCAAATTTCATCTTATCTTTTAGTAAGAAAAGATGAGATGGAAAACATTTTTTGTTTGTCTGGTTGTGTCACCAAGATAAACCTTTTGAGAAATTTGGTTTTTTCCTTTCTAATCTGGCAGTTTTTGGAACTTGCACTACTAAAACATACGATATGTTGAAAGAAATAGGTTTCACTCTGTGACATTGGCTGGTAGAGTCTAATAGCAAACGTACTATAGACTTCTTTCAAAGGCATCGTAGGCTGAGCTTGAACTTGGCAAACTTCCTCATATAGCAATTTTGATATTTCTTTATTTTTCTTTTACCAGTTATATGATTTCTTTTATCTCTCATATTGGATCAGCCAGAGAAGAAACACTGGTTCAACAGGCTTAAATTTCCCAACTCCCAATTTGGTTGTGATTTTAGTTTGTTTTATACCCAAATATATATCCTGCATTTGATATGAAATTTCAGCTGAATGTTCTGCAAAGTTTTTAGGATGATCTTTTTTTATGATATTTCTCACATGTACTCACTGTTTGCACTGTTTAATATTCAGCCAGCTTGTGATAATGACATAATGTTATGGTTTTCTAGCATTTAAATGTTGGTGTCAGGCTGCATGGCAATACAGTGTGGATTTCCCTTTGCACTCTTTTCTCGATGGTGACATCATGTGAGCTCAATATTTCAAATTTATTTTACTTATCAGATACCATGTACTATAGCCATATGATGTCGTGCCTGAAATAAATGTTTCATGTATGCAGGTCATTTTTAAATTCTGCTTTTGAGCTTTTATTGAGAGTTTGGGCAACATCACGAGATCTTAAGGTTTATGTGCAAATTATTTTTGTTCTTTTTCTCTTTAACATAATTTTTGTTGTCATCTTTTTAATAAAAAGCCTATCTTGTATTGAGTGTTTTTCCACCTTTTTTAAATTTGTTTTTTTTCCTTGGAGAAATTCTTTAGACTAAAAATATGGTGTTATCAATTTCTTAAGACAGATTATACTTGTCTAGACAGGAATCAATCTTATTGGAAGAACAGCATTAATTTAATTAACATATCTTGGTTCTCACATCTGTAAACTTGGACAAGATTGTATGGTATATGTTATGGTATTGCTTGCTGTGTGTATGTTTGGAGGAGTTGTTTATATTTGCAAGAATAACAGTTATAAAAGTCTGTTGACTAAAGAATATGAAGCAAATTGTTTACACAATATCTACGATAATTCTACATCTGTGTCACTGATAATTAGTTTTTAAATATGTCAATTATAACATATACTTAATATGGTTTCATGTACAGTATAGATTCTGCAGCAGGTTTTGGGTTTCAAAGTAATTTTTATTTTGTTGTGTAACTTGAATCATATTTCTGATAGGTTCTCGTATCTACCGTGGATGCTCTGGGTCAGATGGTTGGACTTATAACACGGACACAATTAAAAGGCGCTTTACCAAAACTTGTCCCAACTATATTGGAATTGTAAGATTAATTTAAATCTCTTGTGCTTTGAACTAAAAATTAGAACTGCTTTTGTGTTTTCTCTGCTTAATTTAATCTTCAGTGCTTCAAGCTAGGTGATGTAATAGTGCAGTGCATGTAGGGGGTTTTTGTGCCTGCAGTATCTGTAATGGAATACTTGACTGTTACATGTATTTTTTTGAATGCAACACATATTTTCATCAATTGTTTTGTAAGTCATTGGGCATTAACTTGAAACTATATTGTGTTTTTATTTCCTGTTGACTGTTATTTAGGTATAAAAATGATCAAGATACTGCACTTCTTGCGACATGTAGCCTCCACAATTTATTAGATGCTTCATTACATTCAGAAACAGGTCCCCCATTGCTTGATTTTGAGGTAATGCTCATGTTTTGTTCGTAGTGCCCAAATATCCTTAAACAAATTTGTTTCTGTTTTGTTTTTCATTTTTTTGGCTTATTAATTTGACATTTGTATCAATTGCAACTGAAGTTAAATTGAAGTAAAGTTTGGATGCATTCTAGTGTATTATAACCATATTTAGTGGAGGAAGTTTGAGCCTGTTTTTGTATTTATGTCATTTTCATTTATGATCAAGTTAGGTTTTCTTTTCGGTTAGATCAATGTTATTTGACACATTCGTTTGCAAGTTCCATGAACCAAATATTATAAGTGAGTCTACAAGGCTAGATAAAATGACAATATTGTGAGTCGTTATTTCTCTTTTTATTCTTATTATCACTGGAATGATGCTAACTGTTAGATTTTCTTTTACCATTTAAACTTATTTTTAATTTTTTTAATCTGTAAATAGTGAATTCAGTTAAACAATGTTTAAAAATTCACAATAATGGTCAATGAATAGTTCAGATATTAAAAGCATGAGTTGATGAGTTGATTGGTTGATTGGTTTTGTTGGTTAACCATTGTTGGCTTCATTGTAGATATTATGACAAAAACATTGTTGTATTGCTAACTTGAAAAAAATGGGCCAAATTGCTTCTTGGGATGGTGACAATAAAACATCTTTATAATTATTGTAAAATTGCATCTTTTCTATGTGCCAAGTTATGCTATGAAGCAAAGATTTATGGGGCCACTTAGACTTCGTGTGATTCTTTGTTAATGGAGAATGTACTTTTGGGAATGGTAGAGAGGCTAAGATTTGTGGAATTATGTCATTTGGGTATGGGAAAATTCTTTTTTTAAAATTTTTTTTTTTATTGCTTCTCTTTGGGCCTCAGTCTCAAAGGATTTTTGAAGACACTTCTTTCTTCTTCATCAATCACAATTGGGTATGGTCTCTGGTTAATTTTGCTTATTGATGCTACTTTAATTATTTTTACTGTTTGGGGTATAGATCTATTGATTTTGACTTGTATATTTGATAGGTAGCTTTTACAACTTGTTCTGCTGGCCTTGTGGACCTTTGGTTGACGTTAGCGTCTTTGTCCTTTACATTGTGATAATATTCTTGTGTTTCTGTTTTAAATAAATAAATAAATAAATAAAAAGGTTTAGAAGTCCTTTATGTTGAATGGAAAAAAAAAAAAAAACAAAATAAAGATAAAGGAAAATGCAATCAAACACATGGTACTTAATTTGAAGGAACAAAGCATATTTCATTAACTATCCTTAGTAGTGAAATATTAAGATTAAAAATTTGAAGCAGTTTTTTTTATCAAAAAGGAAATTAACATGAAAAGGCATATCTTAATTTATGCTTAGAAATGGGTGTTTAGTTTGATAAAAGAAGTAAAATTCAATTAGGAAAATTTGATATTGTTTTCAAAACCAAGTCAAATGCTTAAGCATTTATGTATTGGGTACGCCCAAACTATAGTCATACCAAATATTAAATCTTATTGGTTCGGATATTGTTTTCCCTATTGATTACTTGCTTCCAATTTTCTTTTTTCTTTTTAAAATTTTTTTTTTATTGCTTTTAAAGTTAATATATATATATATATATATATTAAACTAAATCTGAAAGGTTTGGATAACTTTTTTTTAACAATTGTTTGACTATGGAAACATAAATACATAATCCATTGCAAAACTATATTCTAATGAATTCTTCATGACATTATTTATTTTTATCTATTTATTATTGTTATTACTCTTTTTGCAGGACCTCACAGTTATTTTATCAACACTTCTTCCTGTGGTTTGTATTTACGACAGTAAAGAGCATTCATCTTTCTCAGTGGGACTAAAGGTAGCCTTCAATTACGGTTGCCAATCTTTATGCAATTGTTATTCATTATTTGGATACTACAATTCTGTTCATTATTTGTTCCAGAAGTCCTTTTTTCTACTCTGCCTTGGTTTTTCTTTCTATTTAATTGTTATTGTTTTTTTTTTGTGTGATGCAGACTTACAATGAAGTTCAACGTTGTTTCCTGACGGTTGGCTTGGTGTATCCTGATGATTTATTTATGTTCCTTTTGAATGTGAGTATGGTATCCTTGCAAAAATGATACCTATGGTTAATCATTGTTACCATTTCTTTGTCATGATAGTTGATTGTTTGGCAGGCATTCTATTCATGCTTTTAAAAAATGTGACTGCATTTTGATATATTTCTTGTTATGTTTCTACTACAGAAATGCAGGCTAAAGGAAGAACCTTTGACTTTTGGTGCATTGTGTGTTCTAAAGCACCTCTTGCCTAGGTTTCTTCCCCACCTTTTCTTTCTGTAATTTCATTTTTGATTTGCTTAAATGACCTGACTTGCTTGCATTTTCTTTTGGAGGTCATTTGAAGCTTGGCATGGTAAAAGGCCTTTGCTTGTTGAGGCGGTAAAGTCCTTGCTGGATGAGCAAAATTTAGCTGTTCGAAAGGCTCTTTCTGAGGTATGTAATAATGAAGTAGTTTGTGCTGTTAATAAGATGCTTCTGGTTTTTCCTCTTTATTTTGCATTTTTTTGCTTTTCTGGCAGTTGATTGTGGTCATGGCTTCACACTGCTATTTGGTTGGTCCTTCTGGAGAGTTGTTTGTGGAATATCTTGTGCGCCATTGTGCTCTGTCAGATCAGGATAAATGTGATAATGAGAGCTTCAAGGTAAGTTTCGATAAAGTATTCTCTATGAAAATTATTTGAAGCTTGCATCCAGGTTAATGAGAGTGTGTTTGAGTATTGATTAAGGTGAATTATTGGAACAATGATGTTCAGGTTGCCCAAATGATTGAATAATTATTTTCTAAAAAAATGAAAATGCTATGATACTATTGCAGTAAGAATCAACTAATTGGGGTACATTGGCATTCAAGTGTCCAGCTAGGTGTTTAGATGACTTATATCGCCTAGTAGTATTATAATCATCTTTAAATTTATTTATATCTGATTGATTATAAAACAATGCTGAGCTGTTTTTCCAGGTGAAGATAGGGGCATTTTGTCCAACAGAACTGAGAGCAATATGCGAAAAGGGCCTTCTTTTGCTAACTATTACAATTCCTGAAATGGAGGTGTACTCTTTCTCCTCTAACAATCATTCAATCTCTATTGATGATTTTACTTTTATGGGTTTACAGCTCTCCTCAGTCCCGTATTGATAATTTTTTAAATAGGTTACTGAAAATCATATTTAGTGATACCTAAAAATTTTGCAGCACATTCTTTGGCCTTTTCTGTTAAAGATGATCATACCACGGGCTTATGCTGGTGCAGCAGCCACTGTAAGACATTTGTATATCTAAATCTTTTATTTTTACCCTGCAGATTGATAAATTATAGGGTAATACCTAGGTCCTTCTTGTTTGTTGAAAATGATGAAAACCAGAAGTTGTCCAATTTCATTGATCAGATCACCTTATATTTACTGTCAGTGAATTAGGTCCTTTGATGGAGTTGACTGTTAACTCATTTTCAGAATGTAAGGGGATTATCCTCATTTGATGTGTTAATTTTATAGGGCTTCTTTCTTTTGGCACATTTTGTATATTTTGTTTCTCTTTTCTATCTTGCTTGAGAGAGAAGAGAAGAAAGGGAATAAGAGAGATTTTGAGTGCATCTGGGAGTGCTTTTTAGGGCATAAAAGCTTTTCCCAAAGCTTAAAAGCCCTATCCTTGGTGTTTGGGGAAGAAAAATAGAGCTGAGAAATTCAAAAATCACAAGTAGTGTTTTCTCATTTTGTGCTCAAGAATTTACAAAAGATATTTACATACTTGTTGACATAATAATTAAATGGGTTAATGGTTAACTCAGTCAAGGGCTCCAAATAAGTGATTTTGGAAACTTGAGAGATCTAATTTTTGAAATTCTGGGTTTTATGGTTTTTCTTAACAAGCAATAGAGATCTAGGTGAAAATCACCCTAAATTACAGGACTCTGACATTGACATTGTGTTCTAGTGCACCCTGTAGTTATTATGTGTGTTTTCATTGGTGCTACTCCTGCTGTAATTTGTTTAGGTGGTTACTGGTGCAATTGGAAACTGCGCATGTTTTATTTAAAAGGTTGGCTCTGGTGTTTTGGTTCACTAAAACTTTCCTTTGCATATATGCTTCCATTGTAGGTTTGCAGATGCATCTCAGAATTATGCAGACATAGATCTTCGAATAGCAGTGTCATGCTTAGTGATTGCAAAGCTCGAGCTGATATTCCGAATGCTGAGGTATGATTCCTCTTATGTATGTGATGTATTTAACTTCCATTTTCTTGCCTATCACATGAACAACCATAATTCATTCATCTGATATGCATGTATTCAGGAGCTGTTTGCCCGCTTGGTGGTGCTTTTGCATGACCCTCTAGCAAGGGAGCAACTGGCAACTCAGATTTTGACTGTAAGCATCTCTCATCCTTGATTGGGATAGGTATTTATTACAAAACTAAATTACAAAATCATGGTTATAAAAAATTGGGGTATGTAGAAGGTAAAATTTGAGAAGGTGTATTATCATCTCATTTCACTAGCAATATAGGAGTTATGAAGATGACTTTATTTTGAATGATGGTAAAATTTAGTTTTTCTAATACGGTTTTCTTATTTGCGAGTTGGATTTATGTTCTTTATTAAAAGTTATTTCCTATTTTACTTATGCTGTAGCTTCTATTTGCCTTAAATTCTGTGTTTTGTTAGGATTTGAATGACTTTTGGATAAGGAATATTTGTTTTGTCTTCAATTTCTTCTGATTTTTATCTCATTTCTTGTCTTTGTCTTACTTTTTCTCTGCTCTCTCTATTTTAATCTTCATATTTTCTCTGTTGAAATTATTGATTGAATTTCATTATCAAGTAGTACATAACAGTTTCTTTTACAAGAAGACATCTCTTTTGTTCTTGCAGGTCCTCTATTGTTTGGCACCTCTCTTTCCAAAGAATATCAACTTATTTTGGCAAGATGAGGTATGCCATTATTATTTATCAGGTCTAAACTTGTTAGAAATGGAAGCTCATGTTGTAATTGGTGTTTGTATGGGAAACAAATGCTTATGGCGGTTTATGTATTACAATTGAGAAGCCAGAAAAGTAATTTGTGATTGTTTTAAAAGTCGTATTTTATCAAAATTTCAACCAACACTAGATGGAAGTAGGAATAATTCAGCTGCTTAGTAATTGCCAGATTGTTGTAGTCTACTTATATTGTTGGTGCTGCTACCATTGGTGCTGAATCTGCCACTTATAATCAATTTTATTTGTTTATTTATTGGCTTTGAAAGTGTTTTGTGTATGTGAAGTAGGACACAGAGAAATTAGAAAGTGATGAAAAGAAAAGGAGGAAAAATCAAAGCAGAGAAAGTGGAGAAAATAAACTCATCGGTTTTAATTATCAATGTTTGCCTCAACACTACTTACACATGCCTAAAAGCAATAGGTATGGTTGTGATAGAAATAAATTGCTAATATAGTTCTAATCCAATATAACAATAGAAATTCAGGTAAAGCATTATCAAGGATGAAGATAAAAATCTATATATTCTAAGAGAAAAACAAAGATAATAACATTAAAAGAAAGATAATAATGACAATAAAAAAAGGTAAAAAGATAAGAATACATCAACATTCTATAAGTGATTCTAAGCTTAATGTCTAATCTAACATAAATAAATAGGTTTCTAATAGGATCTCCATTAAATGACACTTTAGTAGCGCTTCAGTTTTGAATTCATCTCTTTGTGTTCCCATTTATGAATGACTACTGAAAAAAATTAGTGCTTTCGAATTTAATTAATTGTGATATTTTGTAAGCTCTAGATTCCAAAAATGAAGGCATATGTTAGTGACACGGAAGACCTAAAGCTGGATCCTTCATACCAGGAGATGTGGGATGACATGATAATCAATGTAAGAAGCTGTAACTCTCGCATAATGCAATAGGTTCCTGTTTTGCATCTGCTGCAAATCATATGGTCTGTAATTAAACTCTTAAGATTTTGTTCATTTCATTGTCTATTTTATTCGATTCATTAATGTGTTTACTTTGGGGTGGGTGGGGTATTTTGTGGGTGTCTCTGCAAAGAGTTTTGTTGATCTCCATTATTTATCTATAAATAAAGTTTCTTCCATCTTGAAACATTAAAAAAATAAATAAATAAAAGTAAAGGCCTTCTGTGACAATCAATATAACTGATATGTCTCATTGACCTTTGGTGACAGTTTATTGCAGAATCTTTAGATGTGATTCATGACACTGATTGGTTGATTTCTCTCGGAAATGCTTTTGCTGAGCAATATGTACTTTATACGCCTGATGATGAACATTCAGCACTTCTTCACAGGTACTTGTTCCTTGGATTTGCTTTCTTAAATTAACCAAAGCAGCATAGGACATATCTCTTCTTTTTATCTTTTGGGTACCAGGAAGAAGTTCTTCCTCTTGACATCCATTAAAGTTGCAAGTCTGTTTTGAATAATATGATGGCTTGGGTATTTTTTATTGTTAAATGGTGAGGTTTATATAAAGTTCCTGAAATCCTGTGTTAAATAACTCTGGAAAGTTTTGTTTTGATTATCAGAAAGATAAGTTTTATGGAAAATTGCTGAAATTCTACATTAAACAATAAGTGAAAATTTTGCTTGCATTTATCATAATTAACAACAACATGCAGGAATTGTGATATATCATGTTATTTTTTTATGCTTGTACTATAGTAGCATTTTTTATCCCTTCTCCCTCTTGACCTCCAAGAAGTGTTTGGATTGCGTTCTGAGCATTTCTTTATCATGCTCTTGAACACCAAGTGCAATTGACGTATAAGGATTATTTATGGCACTGACATTGAGATTAATGCCATGCCTTCCAACTCTTATCTATCTATAGTACTAAATAGTTTGGGTGGTTGGACTATTTGTAGACTTCTAGCATGGAGCCATATATCTGTTGGATGGTTTTACTATTTGTTTGTACTAATGTGTTGTGTTTCTTAAAGGAATCAATAGTTTGAATTATAGAACAAAAATGCCATAGATACTTCTTAGATGCACTTTAATACTGATCAAACACAATCTTTTTTACCGTAACATATAGAAGTAGAAATGTAAAGGAAAACATTAGAAAGTCCTATCTTGAAGTTTCTGTTTCTTCTGCTGTAATAGTGCTCTTTAATCTAATGAATGAATTAGGTTAAATCGCTACAAGTGTTGTTAAATATTTTGCGATCTAAAATAATTGATGTTTGTACGTGTCTGTTTATGATAGACTAATATATGCCCTTAGTACATTGTAGGTATGTGGTGTTGATAGATAGTTTTCATAAACTATGATATTGTTGGTGCATAGTTTTCTGCCTCTAAATATTTTAATTCTGTAAACTCCCAATGTTTGTATTCTTCCATTGCTATGTCAATCCAGAGTCAGGACTGTAGAAGGGTTGTTTATTATTGCCATGTTTTCTTTTCTGTTGCAGGTGCCTAGGTGTGCTTCTTCAGAAAGTAGATGACAGGGCTTATGTTCGTGATAAGATTGATTGGATGTACAAACAAGCCAATATTGCTATTCCAGCTAACAGGCTTGGTTTGGCAAAAGCCATGGGATTGGTATCTCAGAGTTTGAAGTTCTATAACAACACTTCTGTCTGTTTTTTGCCATGGTTAAGATATGCTCTCCTGTTCCTTACAGGTTGCAGCATCCCACTTGGATACTGTGTTGGAAAAGCTCAAAAACATTCTGGATAATGTTGGGCAAAGTATTTTCCAGAGGTGTGTGCCAGACTTCTTCGACATTTTATGCAAGAACTAGCCTCTTCCTACCCTCCTTGAAAGATTTCTTTCCCCATCCGAGTTCTCACTTCCATCTTAGTATCTTGATATTGAAATCTTTTAATCTTATGGTTGAACTTTTATTTGTTTATTTGTTTATCTATACTTTTATTTTTCAATTCATTATGTGTTTGTGCTGAGGATTTTTATATTTTATGAATATCAATTTTAACACTTATGATCTTCACATATTGCAGATTATTTTCTTTCTTCTCGGGCAGTTATAAGACAGAAGAATCTGATGATATACATGCAGCTTTGGCTTTAATGTATGGATATGCTGCAAGATATGCTCCCTCAACAGTTATTGAAGCCAGAATTGATGCACTTGTTGTATGTCACCTTTCATTTGAGTGCTTTGTGAAATTAGAGAGATATTTTCTTGATATTATCTGTTGAGGTGTCTTACAGTGGTTCATTTTGGGATTGATTACTGCTCTACCTGCTTGGCTCTTTTACCAATTGAGCTTAAGCTTTTTTGGTTGGTTTCTCTAACATAGTATCTGAGATACAACCATTGTGCATTATTCTTCTTTATACGAAAACATGATTTGACAGCTAAATAATGAAGAAATCAAGAGTTAAGAAAAGTTCTCTCAGAAGTGAATGTCGTCCCTGGGGGTTATGATTTCATGTGCTGCTCTACTGTTTTCATTTCTGACTAGCTGTGCTGTGGTTTCATATGATAGATCAGTCATACATTTCTTTTGCTTACAGGGAACAAACATGCTTTCACGGCTTCTTCATGTACGCCACCCTACAGCAAAGCAGGCTGTCATCACAGCTATTGATCTACTAGGTTTGTGATCAGTTCCTATCGTCTTTTATCCTCATTTGATATTTTAAGGATGTTCACCTATTTGTATTTTAACTTGTATTGGAATGTCAATCAATTTTGACCATTGACTTATCAGTGATATTATTTTTATCCACCAACTTTTGGGTGTCTCCTGTTACAAATGATGTAAATTCATTTCATTGGTTTGAGAAAAATATGCAATATGCGCAACCTTTTTTCCTTTTCAAGTATACATAGGAAATTAAGGAGAAAGAAAACGAAAAGAATTCTGACCTACATGAAATGCACCAAAGTGTTACTCTCTAACATACAATAAGCACCAAGATCTACCAAGACACACTAGTCTATACATTCTAACACTCCCCTCAAGCTGGTTTAGATATATTTCTAATTCAACATAATTAACTTGAAAGTAAGGCTGGCAAGACCTTTAATGAAGATATTTGCAAACTATCCATTTGTTGGTACAAAGGGTGTGAAGATTTCTTTGTGAACTTCAATGTCAACTTCGATGTGCCTGTTTCGGTCCTGATGCATTGTTGATCACAATGTGCTCATAGGTTCTTCACACACAATTTGTTCATGAGGATCAAATCCCTTGAGCCAATGCCCTTAATGAACATTTTCACTTGGCCTTGACACCACATACTCTTTTTTTGCTCTGTTAAGAGACCAAGTTACCTCCTATGAAAGTACAATATGTAGATGTAGAACTTCTATCTGTAACCGATGTAGCTAAATTTACATCTTAGATTTCTTCTTTTAAATGATCAGTTTTGAGAACATTAGGCCATTCCCAAAAGTTGCTTGAAGAAGCGTCGAATTCTCAGAAATGCATCAATGTGAGATTATGGTGGTGAATGTATGAATTAACTGATCAACTTACCCGCCTTTGGTACATTCCTTCTGCAACCAAATTCCCGTACGTGACAACAACAAACTTATGGTTTTTATCAATAGGAGTGTTAGTAGATTTGCATCCTAACATATTCATTTCAGTTAACACATTGAGAACATTCTTTCTTTGTGAAAAAAAAAAAAAAAAATCCCTTCTTTTGATCTTGTAGCTTGAATACTGTGAAACTACCTCAAGTACCCTACATCCTTGATTTCAAATTCTATAGCCAAAAGGCTTTCTATTATGTTTGTTTCTTTTGCATTATCTCTAGTATCTATTGTGTTGTGAGCATAAACAATGAGCTGTCATTCTTTTGTGAGGTGAGTGCTTCATGAAAAGAGTATGGTCACTTTGGCTTTGATGGTATTTAAACTTATTGAACCTCTGAAACCCATTGGAGGAGAGAGTTATAAGGGGATGTTTTTGGGTTATACACTTTGTAGCCACCATTACTATCATTAAATTGTGGAGCTAGATCCATGTATACTTCATCCAAATTTTCGGCAATGAATGTCTTTTTAACATCTAGCTGTGTGGCTGATCAAATTTACTGCCAATGTTAAGAGAAACCTCATGGGCAACTGGTACAAATTTATCTTGATTGTCAGTACTGTAAGTCTGTGTACAGTCTTGTATCTCTCTATGAGCCATCGGTTTGGTACTTGAGGCTAAACATCCACTTACTCAACTGTCTTCTTCCCTCTTGGTAGTTCCATGACTTCCCAGGAATCATTTTTATGCGAGGCCCACATCTCATCAATAACAGCCTCTTTCCATTTGGAATCTTTTAGAGCTTCTTGCACCCTTTTTTTTTTTTGCTGTGTTTTTTCTGAGGACAGGCTGGTTGCAAAAACTTCATAATTTGGGGTAAGACAATGCAAAGACTAAATTTGATGTGCTATGTTTAGTACAAGTTCTAAAACCTTATTGAATTACTACAATAATATCAAGGTTACCATCAAATTTGGAATGAAAATATGGGGTTTCAGACCTACATAGTTTTGGATTGAATGTTGGCCATGAGAAGGAGAAGGGAATTTCCATCCTACCCAATTCAGTAGTTTCCAATCTGATTTCCTGTCTTCTTAAGTAGTTGGTAGGTCAGAGGCTACTTGTGAGGCTACTGTTGCATTTTCAGTTTGGCAATTTTCAGACCCTACTTTGCTGGTTTTTTTTTCAAATACGGTGAATAAGTTAAAGGAATGAGCATTGACGGTGAATGAGTTAGTGGAATATACATTTGTGCCATCATCTAAGACGTTGACTGATCTTCTTTGCAGAGATGTTGCCCCTGAATGTTAGCATTAGTGAAATAAGCTTTATCTTCTTAAAAACTTGCATCCATAGAAACAAACTTTCTCTTTGTTGGTGAGTAACAGTGTCCTTGGTGATGGTTAATCTGTGTTGCTGAATATAGAAGGGCTTCCTTTTCCTTATAAGCTGCAGCTTTAACCTATATCATTTGAAGTGGTTACATGTTAAAGCTCTTAGCCACTAAGATAAAATCATAAATTATGTTGTTTTTTGATAAATAAAGTTATTTTATTTTTATTTTAGTATCTTTTTCTTTTCACCTCGGATTTTCTTTTTCCTTATAGCTAATGGGTTAACACATTGTATGAACTGGAAATGCAAAAAGCTGAGGTTCAACATCAAATTTTCTTGCCAAACTTAGAATATACATATAGTTGAACAAGCACAATTATTGACTTATAAATTAGGGACCTAAGAATTAATATTGTGGTCTGTCTGTAGTCATCAAGTAACGTCTTTCAGTGCTCTAAATTTTAGCAATGCATGTCTAACGATATCATGTGATGAAGCAGAAGATTTGCTTAGCATTGCATGTGGAATGCTGTGAATAGAAGTTATCTTATTTAGTTGAAGGGAAGGAATACCCTAAAACTCCTTAACAGTTCCAACAGGAAGGCAAGGAAATTGCATTTACATCTGTTCTATTTTATCTAGTTTATCTTTTTCTAATTTTGTTGAATTCAGTATCATGAACTGTTGTTGGAAACTGAAAATGAAAATATCGTAGTTGGTACAAAAATCTTGTTTATATAATTAATCGAATTCTCAGTGTTGTGAAGACAACGCAAAATATATCATATGGTTTGGAATGGTGCTCGTGCAGGTCATGCTGTCATTAATGCCGCTGAAAATGGTACATCATTCCCACTAAAAAGGAGAGACCAGTTACTTGACTACATATTAACTTTGATGGGCCGAGATGAAAGTGAAGGCTTTGCTGAATCGAGTATTGAGCTTCTACATACTCAGGTGCATTAGTTGTTCTGGAATTATTGTCTTTGGAAGCGGCAATGTGCTGTTCTTCAAATTAACTTTATTCTGAATGTCTGGTTCATTTTCTCTATCATGGTGTTCCTCATTAAGGCCCTTGCTATAAGTGCCTGTACTACCTTGGTTTCTGTGGAGCCAAAACTGACAGTTGAAACAAGAAATCATGTTATGAAGGTATGTCTTTTGGTATATATTTTGATCACAGTTGTACATATATAACCACCTTGTTCTCAGTCTTACGAATGTGCTTTGAAAACATTGACAGGCCACCTTAGGGTTCTTTGCATTACCAAATGACCCAGTTGATGTTGTAAATCCCCTTATAGACAACCTTATCACTCTCTTATGTGCGATTCTTTTAACAAGGTATTCTTGAACTGGAAGGTCTATACTTCTTGAATTACTTACTTTTTGGGAAAACACCACTTAGTTATTTGATATCTGAATGCTACATCTGGTTTGATCATAAACTTATTATTATACTCTTCTATATAAGTGTCTCTGAATAAAGGGCTTCAATAAGTGTTCAGAAGAATACAAGAGCTGCATGGTTAATGGATGGAGAAGGATATTTAGGTGGGGATAACTGAAGTGTATTAGGAAGATTTTCCATCCCTCTTTTTTGACTCTCTTTGATCATCTTTAGGGTTCAAGACAATATGCCATAAAAGAAAAGAATAAATGGTTAAAGGAATAATGGTTATAGTATATGCTTAATGAAATTAAAATGTGAGTTAAATCGATAATTTTTGTATTGTCTCACCATAAATTCGTCCAAAGGCCTAATAAAAGTATTTACGTTTACAGCTTCTCTGGGATAAGGAGTTTATAAGCTGCTTTCTGGGATGTTCATGTTTATTGAATGTATAAGAATGCTACCAAAAGGGGACTTTTTTTTTGGGTGTAGTTTTGTAAGCTATAACATGCCTTTTTTTTTTTTTTTTGGTTTTTTGTTACTTTTCTACCTTGGTCTGCAATTATATTCTCTTCTTGCTCCATTGACATACAGAGTTTCTGTTTTTTATTATAAAAAAGTTCTAACACAATGTCAAGCAAGGCATGTGGGTAAAACACAGACACAACAGCAAAAACAATAACGGACAGAATTGCAATATATAACATATTATCATAATTTGGAAATTGGAACACAAGATCTTTATGTCAAAAAATGTCTTTCTTACCATGGTAAACAAATTACTTTTAGAGGACTTTCTGGTCCATTTTGTACTTAACAACATTAATTGTTTTGTTTTAAACGAGATTGCATTAAGTGTTTACCAGACGTCTATATTTCACGCAAGGCATTATCTCTCTTTCTTTTACTAGATCATTAATTTCATTTTGTTTATTTCATGTGGCAGCATAATTTCTCTCTGATTAATGTGCAGAAAAATCTCTCTTTGATTAATGCGTAGAAAAGTCTTTCTTTTATCAATAGGTTTGCTTCCCCTCTTTTTTGTGGATATGTGGTCCAAAGATGTATGTACTTTTTTCTTTTCTTATACTTAAGTATTTTCTTTGTTTCTCATCCAAGGAAAAAACAAAACAATCTCTGTGTTGTTGTTTTTTTATTTGTTTCTTTTTTTTTTTTTTTTTTGGCAATATGGTAGTTTCTTGATTCCTTTTCTTTTTGCAACTTATTATCCCTACTTTTCACATGCATAGAACTGATATCTACACAGGTTTACTTGATTGATTCCATAGATGCATGTGTTTTTTTTATACATTATCTCTTGTATGTGTGTGTGTGCATATTCACTAGTCTATAGGACTTCCTGATCCTTCTTCTAATGAGAAAAACATGCATCATTTAGCAGAGAGGATGGAAGAAGTATACTAAAGTTTTTTCTTTGTTTCTCATCCAAGAAAGAAAAACTATCTCTCACTCTCTCTCTCTCTCCTTTTTTTTTTCACAATGGTAGTTTCTTGATTCCTTTTCTTTTCGCAACTTGTTATCCCTACTTTGCACATGCATAGAGCTGATATCTACACAGATTTACTTGATTCCATAAATGCGGGTGTTATTTTATACATTATTTCTTGCACGCGCTTGTGTGTGCGTGCGCGCGCACAAACACACACACACACACACACGCATATATTCATTACTCTATAGGACTTCCTGATCCCTCTTCTAACCGGGAGAACATGCATCATTTAGCGGAGAGGATGGAAGAAGCCGAGCTGACCAGCTATTGCATATGTTGAGACAAATTGATCAATATGTTTCTTCATCCGTGGATTATCAAAGGAGGAGGAGTTGTCTTGCAGTTTATGAGATGCTTGTTAGGTTTCGGACACTTTGTGCTAGTGGCTATTGTGCATTAGGCTGCCATGGAAATTGCACACATAGCAAGCAAATTGATCGTACCACACATGGGAATTTCACGAACTTACCATGTAATTATGTTTTTTGAAACAATTTATCTCTTCTATGCTTTCTACGAAATGTACTATTTTTGCTGATCTTTCACAAACTGTATTCTTCTGTTTGTCTTTCAGCGGCGTATGTATTACCGAGTCGTGAAGCTCTGTGTTTTGGAGATAGGGTCATAATGTATCTTCCACGTTGTGCAGACACTGATTCTGAAGTTAGAAAAATTTCTGCGCAGGTATGGAAATTCATATGAGGTTGTTTGTGGTCTCTTTGAAGTTAGTATTCTATGGTTAAATACTTGCAGTCATTTATGTGAAGCTTATGAGCTCTATGAATATTTTGTTCAAAAATTCAATTCTCCCTCGTTTTTTCGGATAGATTCTTGATCAACTCTTCAGCATTGCTCTTTCACTTCCAAGGCCCGCTGGTTCGAATTATGGTGCAGATTTGGAATTATCGTATGGTGCTCTGTCCTCTCTTGAGGATGTTATAGCTATCTTGAGAAGTGTAAGTTTTTGATGATTGTCTTTGTCTCTACATGGCCTTGTTTTCTTCCATCCACAGTTTTGAAGCAATAGAGTGGGAAAATGTGACATCATTTGGGATGCTCTTTTCTGTGTATTCAGGATGCTTCTATAGATCCATCTGAGGTTTTCAACAGAATTATTTCCTCTGTCTGTATTCTATTGACAAAGGACGAGGTATGATTTATTCTTCCAAATACAGTTTACAAATTGGCATCCAAATGTGGCAGTTTCATGATGTTTTTTGGTTATTTGTTGAAGCTTGTTGCCACCCTGCATAGTTGTACAGTGGCTATATGTGATAGGATCAAACAGTCAGCTGAAGGGGCTATTCAAGCTGTCATTGAGCTTGTTACAAAGAGGGGAAATGAGCTGAGCGACACTGATATTTCAAGGTTTCCTAAGTATATAATTTTATTGACATAGTTCTGAACCCTAGATTTTAAATTGTGAACTTTATATTCTTCTGATAAAGAAATATGTTTAAGTATGTCTTACTAAGGGTGATTATGCCTGTGCTGTAGGACAACCCAATCTTTGCTTTCTGCTGTAGTGCATGTAACTGAGAAACATTTGCGGTTGGAGACTCTTGGGGCTGTATCTTTTCCTTTTATTCTTATTTTCCTATTGATTTTTTTTTTTTTTTTGGCTAAATAGCTAAAACAGTGCAAGCTTTTGTTTCTGCTTGTTTCTATACCTCTGGCTTGTTGATTCAACTGTGGGTTTCCTATCTATTGTTTGAATCTTCGATGTGCATATCCTTAACTGCAAAAAGATTTCTTCTCTAGCAGAGAACACCGATTCAAAAATTGTTTTCAACGAAGTATTAGCTACAGCTGGAAGGGATATAGTCACTAAAGACATATCTAGACTACGTGGTGGCTGGCCAATGCAGGATGCTTTCTATGTGAGTCTAATTTCATTTTGAGTTGGAAGAATATCTCACTATATTCTTGAGTAGTTTCTTATCTTTGATCTCCTTTTTTAACTTAATGGGAGCATAAAGCATTTGGATGAGTTTTTGAGCAGTACTTATTCAATTGGATGCTATTTCAAATCTGAAAATAGTACTTTTCTCAGTAAATTGTTATGACTGCTGATTATTTAAAGATCACATTTGTTTTGTGGATGAATGAAGAATTTAGAGAAGTTGCATGGTTGTTTTCATTGGCGCATGCAATTACTTTTTTCTTTCTCTCTCTCTCTCTCTCTTTTTTCCCCTTTGTTTTTTTTAACCTGCAGAAGCTTAACATTGCATAGAAAGATCTTAGAAAGTATAGTGTAAATACAATATACATGGCAAGGCCAAAGCATCAGGAAAAGTTACATCTAAATAAATTTTGGTCAAGAATGAAATATATATTACTTGGCAAAATGTTTTCTTGTGATTTGTTGGATATTTAATTGTTTCAAAACTTTTAATCAATCCCTTTAAATGTCTGAAATTCCAAGCTTTAGATGCAAAATCCTTTCTTCTAGGTATATGGTGACTGTGATGAAGCATACGGAAATTGTCCTTTAGTTTACAATATACCTAATCCTTTTTTGTTCCTTAGTTTTCATTTTCTTCTCCTCTTTTTTTTTTTTTGTCTTTTGTCTCTGTTATTGATTATATGGCCTATACCAACTAATTATGATAATATTTTGTGTAGGCCTTCTCCCAACATGCTGTTCTTTCATTTGTGTTCCTGGAACATCTCATATCTGCCCTTAACCAGAGTCCTGCCCTCAAGGTTGATATGGAGAAAGGGGATGGTTCAAGACATTTGGCTGATACTCAGATAAATGATCACATTTTGCAAGCTGCTATTTTGGCTCTCACTGCCTTCTTCAGGTTTCATTTTGCATTCTGCATTCAGTAATGTTTAACCCTTTTAATGATCTTGCTTTTTCAGCGTGTTTTATTTGAATTTTAACTTACAGAGGTGGTGGTAAAGTTGGAAAGAAAGCTGTTGAACAAAGTTATGCTACTGTTCTTGCCACACTTACACTCCAATTAGGAAGTTGTCATGGTCTAGCCAGTTCTGGTCAGCATGAACCACTTCGGTAAGGGCTACAACTTCTTTATGTTGTTGAAAATTATGTCTTTATTATATTTTTATATCTTATTTTCAGAAGAAGGTTTTCTTCAAATGAATACTTTTGTCTTACTTCTGCAGAGCTATTTTAACTGCATTTCAAGCTTTTTGTGAATGTGTAGGAGACCTTGAAATGGGAAAGGTACACAATTTATAAATACGACAACCACTTTCCAGATTGATTATGGAGACATTCAAGTATTTAAAGATGTTAACTTAAGTTTGAAATAAGACTAAACTGTTATCTGCAGATTCTGGCTAGAGATGGGGAGCAAAATGACAAAGAGAAGTGGATTAATCTTATTGGAGATGTAGCCTGCTGCATCTCTATAAAGAGACCGAAAGAGGTAAGGTGACACGAGTTGTTGTTATTGTGCATTTGATTCAACATTTTTCCTGGTATGTGTAGGGTTTTCCTTTTCCTTTTTCTTTATTTTCTTTCAAGGGGTGGAGTGTTGCTGTGTGTGCTTGAATATCTCAATTTTAAATCTAAAAATGTAGTTGAAAGTGTTATGTTATTTTCTGTTAAAAGCTTGAGTTGATTGGTAAGTGCGCAAAAATATTTGTTAAGCTCTAATAGAAAGAAATGGACATTTGAGCAGATTTGGTCTTAAGTACAGAAGCTTCCTTCATTCTTTAATAAAGGTTTGCAAATTAGATTTACATTTGAAGCCTAAGTTTGATGAAAATTCATGTTGAAATACTAGTGTCTTGGTAGATTTGAAAAATGCAATATGAGAGCTGCTTCCTTTTCTAGGTGACTAAATTTTAATGAAAATTTAAAGTGTAATGGTATGTGGACAGGTTAGACAAAAGAAAGATGGAATTTAGCAGAGACAGAAAAGAGGGGGAAAAATGAAAAATGAGAGACAGATATATATGATGGAAGAATAGAGATCAGAGAGAGAGTAAGAAAATAAGAGATAAGAGAGAAGAAAAGAGGAAAAGAAAACATGAAAAAGATGAGAGAGATAGAAAATTAGGGTTTCATATTCATAATCAATCATAAACTCTGATTCACTTACATAGGGAGTAATGGCATGGTTATTTTCTATAAATAGTCTGCAGAGTGTCACAGAACGCGGGTTGGACATCAAAACAGAGGCAGAAAGACAGCATAAAATAGCCTAAATGTAAGCCTAAACTTGGCTCAGCTTCTAGAAGGCCCAAGCACTTAAAATATCCTGCATTGGAGGGATTTTTCAAATATTGAGTTTGAATTTTTCCTCCCATTTGTCTAGAAATTGTAGAGAAAATTTTAGCCATCCAAAGTGGCTTTTGTAAAACAAATCTTAGCCCTTCATTCTACCCATCTCTTATTATAAATAGGCTTCACTTCTTTAGGCCAAAACATTCACCAAAATTGTAAACACAAGTAGTCTTAAAGAGTTGTAAAACTTTGTTGTCTTGTAATTTTTTCATTCAATTCAAGAATTCTTCTGCAAGTTCTTGCAATTTCTTGCTTTCTCTAGTATCCCAAGTATCTTAGTATGCTAAAAATCATTTTCCGCGCAACGATAAAGACTTGCTTAGTATAGCAGCGAAAGTTTTACTAGCTAAGTACCGCACGGGTCCTACGAAAACCAAATGTTCCGTAACAAGAGGCTTTGTTGTTTGATTGGTTTCCGCTTCCCTGTACACTATGCTTGACAAAAAATGCCTCAATTCATTTGTCTTTTGGTCTCCGGCATTCCACCTTGAATTGGAGTTGGAATTTCAATTTCAAAAGGAAAGGGAGAATGAAATTTGAGAGTTCTCTCCTGAAAATGATTGGTAATGTTGTTATTGCGTTGGTATTCTTGTAATCCCTTTTTGCTTTTGTCTGATGAGAATTCCACTGCCATCTTCAACCAATTCAATATGGTATTGAAGGGCAAAGTTCTTCCTAAGATTCTATCTTTAGAGTGTGCAAAAGTCTTTCACATCTTGGTGCATCCTTTACTGGAGTAATAGTTGAACAGTGTCTCATCTTCCTTCCCTACCCATTGCATCTTCTTTCAATTTTTGTAAGGATGCAAAGAATGCGCTGAGCTGTTCCAGGTAGATTTTGGTATGGAGATTTTTGTGTCTGTGAAAGTGCTTTGTTGTGGGTGATAATAAGAAACATAAGTCCTACTCAAATTAGAAAACCAAAGTCAAAAAATTATTCTAATGCAATCGATTGATAATCTGATACAAATAGATAACAGCTGTAAACTTTTAAAATCGAATACTTCCTTCATAATTCTATTTTTCATTTAATCCAGAAAGTTTCATTGTTGACCAAGTTGCTTCCCAAATTACTATTAATGGGTATAAGTAATAAAAGAAAGTATTTGACCCAGATTTCGTTGCAATGTTTGTGCAACTTTTTTCATTATTTAGATACTCTGTCATTGCATAAATACCTAATAATCTTGTGGTCACTTACCAAACTATCTGAAGTTTCATGCTTGCTCTATTACGATTGATATGTACAGGTTCAAACTATATGCCTAATTTTGACGAAATCCTTGAACCGACAACATAGATTTCAAAGAGAAGCAGCGGCTGCAGCACTATCAGAGTTTGTCCGCTATAGGTTGGTACAGAGCCTTCTACTTGAAAGGTTTCTCTATGACATGCTTCATTTGATTTTACTCATTTGTACATGTATAAAACATGTATTTAACTGGCTGCATATACAACTAGTTTGTTATTGTACTTCAACTCTATTTCTCTGTTTTCTCTTGGAACCTCTCATTTGATTTTTAATTTTCTTATCCACCTTTTCAACCAATTTTTAATCAGTGACAATAAAATTACTTTGAATTATCTGTACGGTAAGAAGAGGTCAATTTATGATGTTAACAATGGTATTTTGAACTTCTTGAGTTGATTTTTCTTTCCTTAACAATGGCACCCTTTGCTTTTTCCTATTTGGATATTGATATGAGGAGGATCTATTTTGTGTTTTGACATTGGGTGTGTAATAATCCAATATGTCTTGTTCTGTTAGTTAAGTTCATGTCTATTAAGTTTGGGCTTTTATATTTCTTCCATTTGTTTGTGTTTTCTAGTGTAGGCTGCTGTATTTTTTTCTGTTATAACTCTTTTAAATATGTGGTAATTGTTGGAGGCTTCATTTTAACTGTTTTCAAACTGCTAGTTCCCTTTTTTCTTTGATTTGTGTGGATGTTTGATTGAGCCAATTAGTAATTATTCACTCTTGTTCAGAATTAAGGTAATTACTTCTTTGATAAGTCGACATGGTCTTTGAATTTTCCAACTTGTGCTGTCCACAGCTAGTCTGGTATTGGAGATAAAATTTTTATTTTGTTTGCATAGGTGAACTCTGCTGGCTACCACTCATTGGTTGATAGATGAACAACAATTTTGCTTCTCTCTGGCTTGTTTGTGGTTTCATATTCTAGAATTTACCCTTTATATCAATTGCTGACATGCTACTCTTCTTGATGATCTAGCGGTGGGTTTAATTCACTATTAGAACAGATGGTTGAGGCATTGTGTAGGCATGTATCAGATGAATCTCCAACAGTTAGATGCCTTTGTTTAAGAGGACTAGTGCAGGTACAATACATTGACATACTTCATACTGGATTATGTTTGTAATGGCAGATGGTATTGGGCCAGTTCTGCATCATTTTTGTTTTAAACCTTCCCTCTGGATCTAATAAATTGTTTTGCTTCATTTGGAATGTTTTATCAATATAGACATGCATGCATATGTCCATTCTGTCATATGGACCATGAAAGCTAACTTTTTCCGGATTCAAGGTTATGTTTCATTTGTTGCATGTGTATTGGATGAACATGTTTATTTTCAATATTAACAATATGTTAAGATGTTATTTCATTTACTTTATAACGTAGTAAAAGTGAATCTCCATGATTTGTCTTCTGCAGATACCATCTATACATATTTATCAGTACACAACCCAAGTTCTTGGTGTGATATTGGTTTTGCTTGATGATTCAGATGACTCGGTACAACTTACTGCGGTGTCATGCTTGTTAACGGTGATTCATTGTCTGTGTGTTTGTCAATCTGTGTGTGCACATTTGCACATGCCCATGCGTGCAGTTGTATAAGCATGCAGGAGCACACTTCTGTATTTGTCTGTTGTTGTTTTGTTTCTTATCCTAGATACCTAGATTCATTTGCTTTCTGTTTCACATTCTTCTTTTAAACTTAGATTCTTGAGTCATCATCCAAAGATGCCGTGGAACCAATTTTGCTAAAGCTTTCTGTGCGGCTCCGCAATCTTCAGGTGCATTCCTTGGCAATCACTATTCAATAAATGTCTGTGTTATTCTGTATTTGCATTGTAATAATATGTACTCAAATGCATGGAATTGAATTGCAAATTATCTCATTAAGCTTATAGTTTTGCAGCAAAGTTGATATTCATCTTTTGTTATTACATGCTATTTCTTTGTTTACATTTGTTAGAAAAATAGAGCTTGATTGACATGAACACCTTAAAAAACATAGATATCTTTAAGCCATTTCAGCTTCATCAATTATCACAAAAACTAAGATAGTGCTAGCTTTTCTTTCTGAAGTCTAAATGGTTTTCATTTTGGCTCAAATTCTAGCAGGTCTGAATGCATGTCTGAATGTATGTCTGAATGATGTGTTTGTTTTTATTTTTCGAGCATTTATTATAAGTGTTAAAAGTTTTTTGTATTTTACTATTCTTTTATTTTACTTACTATAAATTTTACAACTTAAGTATTTTGACAAAATTTAGATAAAATTGTTTGCATAAAATTAGTTATGACTGGAAATTAAAAATATAGTATGTTAACAATAATACAAAAGGTTAGGTTTTAATAAGGTAGGATGTTGATGAAATATTTTGGGGTATATGTGAAAGTTAGTATTCAAGCTTTCCATCTAGACTTCTCATCAAAGTTAAAAATGTTTATTTCTTTCGTTAAGAGTAAAACATCTCACAATAAGTGATAAGTTGAAGAAACAAATAACCTAAATATCTGAATGTCTGCTAATAAGTGACATACAGACTTCAATCTGAACAATACGCTTCCTAATTGATGAATTCGGAACTTTGAATTTGAAATGTTGTTTTAAAGTGTTTTTATTTGTGCATCTGCAAATCAAGTTTTGAGTCTCCTGCGAACATGGTTGTTTACATTGTCCTTGAGCTTCCAAATGAATTTACAACCATATAAATTATATATATATATATATATATATATACACAACCAGATAAATTATATATATATATATATATTCTTGGTGGAATCCTTAGTTGGGTCCTTGGATTTTTAAATTTTCAATCAATGTCTTCTTATGGTTGTACACAATTAGGCATAGAGAGGGCACTCTTTAGACTTGAAATGGCAAACTTTCCATATTGCTGTTGTTATGAAAAGGAAACAAGAGAGAAAAGTATAATGGACCAACTATTTATTATGGCCATCTCCAATCTATATGAAATTATTTAACCTGTTACCACTTTAGGGAAAAGCTTATACTATTAGGTAGGGGTCCAATAATAGTTTTTAAGGTCTAACACTTTCACACATAAACCAAACAAACAACCTGAAACTTAACTACAAACACAGTCACATGCAAGATTAATACTAAACGAGCTTGTCACATGGTTCAAGCCCAAAATTTGACAAAGGAAAACAACAAACACAAATGCAATCATGTGGGGGATCTGACGGGAATACTTCTTGGTTTAGACTGGCTGTGCAACCATGTTAGTTAATTGCTTATCTCAAAAGCTTAAGTTATTAGGTAGGGGCCTACAATTGTGTTTTAACTCGGACAATGGAAACTTAATAATTCTCAGGAACACTACAATATGGTAAATAACAAAGGTGGCTTTGACGTTAAAAAGAATATATAGTGCTGCTTGTGGCATTATATCTCTACCACTGAAACATTCTCGCCAAAGAGGTTTTCATCATCCCAAAGACATAATGGAAAAGGATTAGTCATTGAAAGTGTTATAGTGCTAATGATAGCAAAAAACTGTTGGGCCAAGCATAAAAATTAGGCACTCATTATATCTGTCAATAATTCTACAACGTAATGTAGAAATACCTAAGTGTGAGCATGGCGAGTAAATCTTGATTTCTCAATTTTATTTTTCCATTGTTAATGTAAATTCCAGAGATGGTAGAATCCAAATATTGTTAGATTAAACACCGCTTGTCTCTTAGCTTTTGTATGGATCCACCTCTGGATGTAAATGTTAATGTCTGCCTGGCTTAGCATTCTCAGGTTGTAATTAATGCAAACATAAGGTGGTTTGATTTCTTTTCACTTGATATGGTGCTGCATATTGTTTTGTCTGTTACCAATTTTATTAAGCTATATATCAATTAATATAACTACCTTTTTTTCAAAAATTTTTGTAAAAGGTATGCATGAATGTGAAGATGCGAGCAAATGCTTTTGCAGCATTTGGGGTGCTGGGCAACTTTGGAGATGGGGTACAGCGCGAGACGTTTCTAGAGCAGGTTTTTTTATGTACTCTGATCTTGTCTTTAGGAATCATTTAGTGCATTAGTTCATTTTGTTGTATTATGAGTTTTAGATTTAGAAGGTCCATGATTGCAAATTATCGCCTAGGTGGAATAGCCCTTTGGGTATATTTTAATCTAGACTGTCCGGCGTTAGAGTTTAAATACCATTATACAGGCTTCTTTTGTAAGCTTAAGTTAGCAAGACGGATTGTTACTGTAGATGGAATGAAAACTTATTTGATGAAGAGGTTTTATATTTGATCTTGAGAAGCCTTCCCAGTTTATTAATTTAAAATACAACCAATTCAGCCATGTCTATCAAATTCAACATAGAGTTTGTTAGAGTTTCAGTACTATTTTTAGGTGCTTCCTATATGCTTATAAGCTTTTGGAGGTAAGCTGGGCATTCTTTGGCGTTGTTTGGTATTGTTTTGCTTCTGATGTGATTCCACACCCCTTCAGCTAAATGTTTGATAAACATCCATTTTTATGGAGATCACTCACTTTTGCACTTATAATTTAATATTCTGTGATTCTATCCTAAAATAGTTGTAGCTTCAAAGCTGCAGCACCCTCAATCTCAAACATGCCTTTGGTTCATATGGTTTTTGAAAAGCATATTTTGTCAACTTCTTAAGGCACTATTAACTCTCTTTTGAATAAGATGAATAAATTGAGCTCCACCAGATTTGATGGCTTTTTTTTCAGACTCTTCAAAATGTCAACATGAAATTTTAGTTGTTAAAACTGATAAGACTGAAGGAAAATGCTTCATAAGTTTTAGAGATTCAAGTTTCCCTTGTTGATTAAAGATGTTGGAAGTCACCTGTGACCAATGAACATAAGACGATGTCGGTATGAGAAATACTTTAGCGGCACTACTACTTTGTGTTATAACACCATCAATGTCAATATTTCATGAAAAATAGTCTTATTTCTTTCATTGCTTAAAGCTGCTCAAATAAGATTGTTAAATTGAAATGCCCATATTTAATTGATATATTTTCTTTACCTTTCCTTTTTCTTCCTTTTGATGTCACCTGTGCATTACAATTATGTTTTACATGTTCTCAATTTCATTATTGAAGATTTCTTTTTCATTTAACATGTCACTCAATCTAGTGTATTTATTCTCAGATACATGCTACTCTCCCACGCTTGATTTTGCATCTCTATGATGATGATCTTGGCGTTAGACGGGCTTGTCGAGTAAGTGATTCCTATCCTCGTTTAACTTTTTGTTTTGAGGCTTCATAGAAAACCCTTGACATAATACATGTTTGCTTAATGAATAGAATACTCTCAAACAAATTGCCCCTCTAATGGAAATGGAAGGAACAGTTGGTGTCTTCAGCTCGCATTGCTTTAATTCTGATTATAGGTATGCTTTTATAAATCTTAAATCTAAAATTGTGTGCATAATTTGGGATCTCTTGTGCTTCATTGTGATTGAAAATTTCTTCACTTCTTCAGAAGTGACTATGAAGATTTTGTAAGAGATGTCACAAGGCAGTTTGTTCAGCATCTTTCATCCAGAATAGCAAATTATGTGGTATCTGCAATACAGGTTTGGATTTTTCTGATAACAACAGATATCTGCGAGGAAGTTCTATTTTGTTTTATACCTAACTGACACCCCCTATTCCATAGGGTTGTGGAGTAGTTGTTTGCATTGCACATCCTGGGTTTTCTCACCTACCTAGTGATCATTTGATGTTCTCTCTTCAGTTTCTCACGAGCATTATTGTAGGAAAGCATACACTGTTTATTTGTTGGACCAATCATATTAATGTCTTTTCTTCAGCACATCTTTGCGGGCCCTTCTCTCATTCTTTATTCATTCTATAACCACTTAAAATCCCTTGCTGTGGGTAAGATTTGATCCCACGGCATCTTGTACACTCAAGAGAGTTCTACCTGCTAGATCAACTTGTACCAACATATTCATGTATGACTTGTCTAATCAACTTTTTGAATTATGAATTATGGATTATGGGTTATGCCAGCAATATTGTTGATTTACACATTGTAGTTTGTACGATTATAAGAAAAAAAGGTAAATGTGCTGTAGTTAAATATTATGATTTTTGATTACTTGTACTCTTGAAATGCTATGTTTTAACTCTTTTCTATTTATTTTGGTTTTATTTTTACTTTTTTTTTTTTCTAATTCAGTCTTCTAAATATAATTTTGCTTTCACCTTCAATTTTCGCTCTACCCCACCCCCTTTTGCTTTGCTATGCCTGCTGCTACTGCCCACAATTTATCACAAATCATTTAGAGTACAATCTTAGCTGTCAAAATTTAGTGTCTTATAAGCTGTCCTTGGTGCAGGAAACTGCTAGAACACTATTGTATTTTTGTTGATGGATATGTTGCTTATGAATGAATGCTTAAATCTTGATGTTTCAGGCTTTTGAAGCACCTTGGCCAATAATTCAGGCGAATGCTATTTACTTCTCCAGTAGCATTCTCTCCCTTTCTGACGATCAACAAATTTTCTCTCTTTACTATACACAGGTCATTCTCAGATGCTTTTACTGTTAATTGGGAATCATAGCTGAAAAAAAAGAACATTTGAAATTTACTTATTTTGTCTATCTTTAGGTATTTGGAATGTTGGTGGGGAAGATGAGTCGGTCAACAGATGCAACTGTTAGAGCAACATGCTCTTCATCACTTGGCTTGTTACTTAAATCAGCTAACTCCCATTCTTGGAGATCAGCCCGACTTGATCGTGTGGAATCACAACGGAGGGGTAATGATTCTGAGTCCACTAAAAGGTAGCTTTTATGTTATGTACAGAAGATTGGAAGTGAAAACGACAGTGATGATGGCCGAGGTCCAATTTCGAACGCAAACACGACGGTGGGGAAATTTTTGTGTCGGGTCGTTTGATCTGCTAGAGATTAAATGAGCATACCTACCTTTCTGGATGCACGTTGGATGTTGTAAAATCTGTACAGTTGCCTCGATAAGTGGCATCTGTTGTAAAACCTGTACTCATTTAATTTGTTTATTTGTATTTTCACTTTTGTTAGTTGTATGAGTCGGTATTGTTAATGTGTTGTAAAGTTTTAAGTGGTAGTTTTTATACACAAATCTATAATAAATAAATTTCTCATGCATGTAATAACTTTTTCACAAGGCATTGCATGCCGGAAGTACTTGAATAAACAACAGGCAACAATTAATATTATATTAATTAGGGTTAGTAATATAGGTTATTGAGAAAGTATTTATATTAGATTATATTCATGTTATATTAAATAGAAATTAATCTGAATTTGATTTATTTAATAATAATATTAATAATTAAAATTTTAATTTGATATAATTAATGAATAATTTAATATATTATAATTATTTAAATAATTTATCATGTTATGATTAAATTTAAATGTTAAAAGTTTTTAATTTAAATTTAATACAATTATAAATTATATTGTGTTGTATTTATTATTTTATGTCAATTCAAAGTCATAAATTTATGTTAGTTTGATAAATTATGTTAAAAATTATCACTTCTAGTATTATAGTTTACTTCATACCCCCACATGGTTTGTAACTTGCATAGTTGGGTCACCTGTTAGGTTGATAATTTGATATGAAAATTTTGGCGGTGCTATGTCAAATTGTCTAGAAGATGAAATCTCCACCTATCCACAAGGCGACAATAGCATTGTTGTGGGTGCTCCCATAATAGTTAGCCCGATTGCGAGCGTATGATGCTGAAGTGGATCTACTTCGCCCTTGTACAGCAAGTTATAATATCTATGAACGGGTTTGTGAGTTCTCTCTCAGCTTTGTCTATGTTCATCCCTTTCATATTGGATTAAATACATAACAATGTGGAACATTCTAAATAAGCTCTTGACAGAATATGCAGTTATAGCTTCGGATATTAAAAGACTCAGCATGTGGGCCCTGTTTGTTTTCCTAAAAATACTGTTTGTGAAACAGCAGATTCAAGGTTCAGCTAGGTGTGAGCATGTCGGCAAAGGGCAGAGCTAATTCCAGGGAAGCGGGAATAACTATTTCATCAATTTTTTGTTTCTATACCTGGGAATAATTTGATATATTGCGAGTACACGTCTAAGAAGATTGAACATGCATACAAATCTCTTCAATTTGATTCCATATCTATATCTGCAGTTGACCCTACATTCTACTCCCAACGCTTCTCGGAAGTTATTGAGGTGTTTTCGTTACAACTTAGAAAAGGTATCTTTTTGTGGGTACTAACATTATACTTGTGATGACGATAATGCAAGAGAGGTTGCGAACATTGTGATGAAAGCGAATAGTAGGAAGGAGTTATTAAAGAGCTGATGAGAATTGGTATTCTTATTTCACATAATTCCTTGGGTTCTTTATGCTTATGGCCCAATTTTAAGTTCATTTCCGACTTAGAGTTTTGAGTTTTAAAATTCTTATATTTAAAACTAAAAATTTGGTATTTGAATGAAAATATATATTTTTTTATTTTTCTCTAAAATTAAAATGTTAAAAGAGGGATTTGAGGAGAGAAAAAGAATTTTATCGAGGAAGATTAGTGAAGGGTGTGCGTGGGTTCTACATCAACCCGCAACCTTGTGAAATTGGACTGGTCAGTTTGATTTTTGAATCAAAATCGATTAATTTCGGTTCAGTTCCAATTTTATGAAATAGAGAATCGAATCGAAGAACCGAACTAACTAAAAAAATAAATTCAAAACTTTTGAAGCATAATAATTCAAACACAAGATCTCCTGAGTAAATATATGAAAATTTACCATTGAGCCTCCTAACTCCAATTGTATATGTTATTGATCAAATTTATTAATATACAAAAACTTAATAAATTATTTAATTAATAAAATATATTTTAAAATTTTTATTAAAATTATAAAAATTAACTTAATTATTTTTAAATAAATACATTAATATGAAACTATTATTAAAATTATTACTAAATTATTGTAAATATAACTCTTATAAGAAATATATTCATATTTATTTTAACTAATAATTTATTAAAGAGAACATTTCTTAAATATTGATCTACTTAAAAAAAAATTAATTAATATATTTATAATAATATTTAATTTAATTTATCATATTATTTATATGATGATTTAATAAAATTGTGTTGTGCATATATTTATTTTAAAATTATTGAACAAGTTAACAATTATCATAAATAAATATATACAAGGTATAATTATATATATAATTTTACTATTATAAAAATTTAATTTCTTTTTTTATAATATATAATATTAATTCGAGCAATAGTATAATATTTTCTAAATAATTTGTTCTATATTAATTCTCTTTAGTAATTTATTTTTCTTTTTTTTTTTTCACTCAAGTTTTTGTTAATATATTTTACCATTTATATAATTTAATATTATTGATTTTATTTTTAAAATTTTTTTTTATCGAATTAAATTTATAGTTTAAGTGAATACTAATAATATTATAATTCAATAATTTTTAGAAATTTTATAATATAAAATTTGTTAAAAATATTTATAAAAAAATAATTAATAAATAGGGTACCTTATTTTAGAACTAAAATTGAACCGAAACTAAAAAATAAGATACCCTATTAAATAAGGTGGATTTTTATTCTAAGTTTTAGGAACCGATTTTATTTAAAATATGTTCTGATTTTAAGTGAAACCGGAATCGAACTTATAAACGCTTACTCCTAAAATTAGTGTAAAAAATATTTTTTTCGACGAAATTCATCTTTACTTATACATAATTCATTGAGGATGACTAATTTTATACTAGTCGCCCTATGAAATTCATCATACGATATTCATTAAGAGAGAAATAAATTTCTTTAAGAAAGATCATTTTTATACTAATTCTTTTCGATAAATTCATCTTCTTTTGCTAAAATTTTTCCTTTCGTCGACAAAATTTATCTCTTCCTTAAACCTTCAATTTAAAAGGAAAATCAAAAAAGTCAGTAGTGTTTTTGTTCAAATATTAAAACTTTTAAATTAAAATATAAATAGACTTTAAAATTGAGCTATTTTAGTCATAAACACTATTTTCTTTTGCTGTTTAGTTTTATGTGTTATGAATAAATGAATTCAATTTGATTCTTCAAAAATTTGCCTGCCCTGAAATTTGTACGTATTGAAGAGAGCAGTGCAATGACATGGCGTAATAACTCTAAAAGGATTCATGGTTGACTTAATGCAATTTGCAGAGCTGGAAGCATCGTACAAATCACGGAAGCAAACTGCAATGTGAGATTGTGCAATGATCTGAGGTACTGCAACTCTTTTTACTTCAAAATACATATAATAAGCAAACTGGATTATCAAAGAGAAGTTTCAAACATGCATGTTTGAAACTTATTAATTATGTAGGACTGGCAAGGAAATATTCAGGGATGGCAATTTAACCCTCGAATTTGGGTATCTGAATCTAATGGAAAACATTTGGTATGTCATTAATAGGTTTGGGACGAATTTAGTACACAAAAGACAAACTCGTGATGAGTCTCTACAATGGATATATGCACATAGTAAATTAATCCATGTAATTTATTTAAAACAAATAAAATGTCATTTTGATATCTAAATAATAATGTGTTAACAAAAAAATTTGTATTAACTTATAATTAATGTATTTATAAAAAAAATTAATAAAATTCGAACAAAATAGCATCATTGGATCATTAAAAACAAGGTATTGATTATACAAAATTCTATTATCAAGTAACTTATTATTAATGTATTTATACATAAAATGACTTTATAAAAATATTTTATTCATTATCATACCTTCATGCTTCATTGATATATATTTTTCTAATTTAGTAATCAAAATTTACTTTTTCGAATAAATAATGAACTAGAATTTAATATATAATCATATAAAATATTCATATAAAATTTTTGATAATTTTTGTTCAAGTACTTCATTGAACATTAGATGTTCTAACGAATTATTGAAATAACAAAGTTAAGTATAAAGTTGACATTTACTAGTTTGAATTTTGATCATTTTTCTTTCTTTGTAAAATTATTTAAGTGCTTGAAAGTTAAAAATAGAGATAGAAAGAAATTAGGTTTGGGATGGATATCTCCAAACTTACATATGCAACTTTTACAAAAATTTAATATCAAACCTACCTTAAACTGGTAACATGTTTGACATTTTATTATTAAATTTGTATGGATATTCACTAATTTTTAGCCTTCTTCAGCTACATTTGTACTATAATTGAATATCAAATTTAAATTTAAAACTTCGCTAATTAAAACTATAAATTTTTAATATTAATTTAAAATAAAACACTTCGTACCCATAAAATATCAAGTACTTTTTTCATTACTTCAAACTCCATTACTATACACTCTTCAAAAATAATCAACAAAAAATAAAATTGATCACAATAATTTTATAAAAAAAAGCATGTAACTATTTTACAAATTCACATATAAAATATTATAAAACTTTCATAAGTCTAAAATAATTGTTATCAAATTCACATCTTTATCTTACTTAATAGTAATACCCATCTAACATGATTTTACAATAATGAATAACTATATATCTCTATATATAATAAATATAATTAATTTACCTTATCAATAACAACTACATCTTCTGAGTACATGTAACTTTTAGCTTTTTTTTTTTTTCCAAGAATATGATACTAATCATTAAAAAATAATTAAATAAAAATAGTAACGCTATATAAATAAAAAATTACTTTATAAAAATATAAATATATTTTAGACAAAAGTATGAATAATAGGACGTATAGTGGTGTAACATAAAAAAGATATCGTTTTGCTGTTATTGAAATGTCAACATTTTGGTATTTTTATTTGAAAAATATTAAAAAATAAATTTATTTACTAAATATTTTTTGATACTTGTAATAAATACTCATGAATATTTATCTATACCTAAATCTATATTAAACTTGTAACATATTTTAATTTTTTTTTAAACCCACTAAAAGGCATGCCAAACTAATCCCATTAAAGTCAAATTAGTGGGTTGATGAGTTTGCAAGTGAAATTATCATTTCTAGTTAGAAATCTATTATATTTGTGGATATTTGCACCAAATTTTGTAAACATTAAATATTTATAATATTGAGTTTGATAATAAAATGTTAAAATTATGAGTTTTAGAAAAGTTGATGGTAAGTTTCTATAGTGGATGCAAATGAGGTTACAGTAGAGTTTCAAATCCAATCTATTGCCATTTTTAGAGACCTTTTCACTTATTAGATGATTATTATTATTTTTTTAAATCATTTTTTTAGATTTTTGAAGAACATTTGAAATATGTTTTTTTTTTCAAAGATAAATAAATATATTGTTTGTGCCATAGCATAATACAATAGTGGATATATAACACCAGGATCAGTTTGCAGATAATCCAATGTGATATATAATTGGTCGAATTCCATAACAATTATAGTACAATTGATATGCACTATTATTATTTTGGATTGGACAAATTTGTAACTATCTTGTGTTTTATTCAAAAACGATATACATTGCATTATATTTAAATTATTTATATCATTATTATTGTAAATGAACTATAAATAGACAACTGTTAATATTTACTAAAAGCTGCTATAATTATTTTTGGTGGCGGTATATTGTGGTCATTAAATGGTAATCATTGAAGGTGCATCATTATCTCCAATAATATTTAGACAATTGTGTTGATCAAGAAAAAGAAAGTTACAATGGTGTTTTTGATAAAAATAAATTTCTAAAATTTGTTATTAAAAAAACACTCTATTATCTATTATTTTTTGTACTCTTTTGATTTATTGTTAGGAAGATTTTATTAAATATTATATATTATATTTTTGGTGTCAAGTATAAGAATTTATTCCCCGTAGAATATACATCAAAATTTGTAAAATACTTAATGAAAATAAAAGTGGTTCAATGGTTAGATTATCATCCTTATAATATCAAGGTTTTGAATTATTTTTCTCTAAATTCAATTTTTTTCTTTAGGATGGATCAAAATATTGACTTGGTTAAAATATAAAATTTATAAAGTATAAAACTGTCCAACTATGCAAAATTTTGAAAGAGTCCTTAAAATAATTTTTAAAGCATGCATAGACAATAAAATATTACACCTAATCATACAAATAAACCTTTTTTCCAAAAAAGAAAAAGCTAATTAGAACTATGGAATAAAATCATATAATATGTTTTAGATTTTCTTACTAAATACCATAATCCTTCTCAAAATTATGAATTTTAATCTAAAAGGACATAACATAGTTATAGTGACTTATAAAATTTATTTATCTCACCTTAAAATCTTTATGATAATAAAAAATGATTTGTAAATTTGTTTAAGATTTTCCTAATTTTACATATATAACCAATGAATATTTTGATTTTCCTCAAAATCTTACATATGATTCACTTAATTATTCAACTTATTTTTACAAGAGAACAATTACTCTTCTCAACCTTTTCTTGTGTTTAAAGAAAAGATTACAAATAAAATTTACACCTCAAAGAATCTTTTTAACAAGAGAAAGTATACACGTGCAAGTAAGCTATATGATATGTATTTATGGCAATTTGTAAGCTCAACAATAATTTTAAAACTCTGAAGTATATTTGTAAGTGCTTCGGATGCTTGAAAGAATGATCAAAATCTCATGAATAGGTGAAATAACTAGTATTCATAGTTAGAGTTAAAAATTAGACTCATAAAACTCAAAACTTAGGCATAAACGATTAATTAGTTCAAGCAAACAATCAAATAATTTTTGAAATTCAAAGAACTTGTAATATCCTTGTAGTGACCATTACTTATATATGTGTATATATATATATATATATATTAAGTTTTTGAAATCCCAAAAGTTAAAAAAATATCTTTTTCTAAAAAGAATTTTATAATATTTCAATTATATAATTTAAATTCCACTACCTACAAGAAAAGGTTTAGCATTTTCAGTATCATTTTTTTTTCAACTATTACCATTATTTAAGGATATGCATCTAAATATCAAAAAATATATATTTAGTAAACCAAAATTTCTTTTTAACATATATTTTCCTCAAAATGGTTTATTAAGAACATATAAATACTTATATATGTAAATTTACAAACAAACCAAAATTTAAGTCCATGACCCCTTTCTTTTTCTTTTTTTTTTTCCTTGTGTGATATGCTTTAGATGTACTTTCAAACTCTGAGAATTTTTCCTTACCTAAAAAAAATAAAATCCATAGGGGTGAGCAATTAAAATTGCCAAGTAAAGTAAACATAATTATTAGATAATGATCTTTTACTTTAAACCAATTTATATACCTATAGGTATTATATTCGCCTACTCATAAGTATATTCATACATACATAAACCTAAACAATTATGCATATATATTCATAATCACACAATTATACACCATAATATACTAATTTGGAAAAATTTTACATTTTTTATTGAAATATCATTCATTTTCATTTTCTTTCTTTCCATGATTAATCATGGTTAATGCATTTTTAATTAGTGGCTACATCATACTTTCACAATCCTCATATGCTTGATATTGTCCACAAAAGACTATATTTTATGTGAGGTACTAGGATTTAGCCTATGACCACACAAACCAATCTATTGATCCTCCGAATATGGTCAATCCTATGGTCACTCAGACCAACTCATGATTTTTTTTTTTTTTTTTGCATTAGCTTTTACTATAAATGCATGACAAAAACATAGAATGTACAACAATTTATTCAAGCTTATTCATCACAATATTTAAATTAAATGTTTCATATTTTCATTTAGGATCTATCATTCAGCTTATATAGTCTTATTGTGCCATTTTCATCCTAATATACTTTCTAAATATATTTACATACCCATAATAAATCAAATACATTAAAGTAAACATTTCTCCCTAACATTCTTTATATGGCCGAATTTCATATTCCATGTATACAATATTTTATTTTGCCAATTTCATCCAAACACACATTTTTCCCAAAATTTTTTAAATGACTAAATTTTCCTCCGTAGGATACAAACTTCATACTTGCAAATTCTACATCTATTCATGCTAAATATCATCTCAATTTCATTATCCAACTTATAATTGCATTATAACACAATTTATCCCTAACATACATACATGCCTTGATTTTTTTTTTCCCTTAAATTCTACTTCCAATCATGCTCAACAACACTTCAATTTAAAAATTTTACATCCAATTGCAATAACACAATTATCTATGAAAACCCTAATTTTTACTATACCAAAAATTATAAAAACTTTACATTTTTTTCACCATAATTTATTCTTCCTTGTTTCTTTGATATCTTTCTCCTTCTTTCAACACAAAACCACCATTTTACATCAATTTTTCTACATCACATAAGCTTAAAAGACTTAAAACTTGAATATTCTTACCTCAAATGAAAGCTTACCAAACCTTTTTTCACTTTTCCTAAAGAAATTTCTTAAAATTTTCTTAATTTCTCTTAGATTTTGGTTTGGAAATTTGAAAAATAAGAAACAAAGAGAGGGAGGGAGGTTTGACAATCCTTGGAGAGAAATTGAGAAGTTTCTAGCTTATTCTCTCTTTTATTAAATTAATCGTAACACATTTTCAATTTTGCCCCTCTTTTTTTAGTTATTCTCTTCTTATCTTATAAATTTAATGTGAAACCCATAACCCCAATATATATAGATATACCAAGATATACACACAAACACACACACACACATATATATATATATATTAAGAGTAGATATTTGCGACATTAATTTTAATTACTGAAAAATGATGATGAGAAAACAAAACTTCTTTTGAAAATTTATTTTTTTTTTTGAAATAACAATTTCAATGTACATATTTTTATATCATAAACATTTATTTTACAAAACAAATTGAAACCTATTACAAATATTAATATGTCTTCGTCTGCATCAATCCAGTCTCAGAGGTGTTCCCTGGATTCGCCACTCTACTAACCTTACTTGTAAAATAATGTTCAATAATGGGGTGAGTAATGTAAAATTACTCAGTAAGAAATACAAAACTCTAACCAATTATTTAGTAAATATCACGTCCTAAGCACATAATTAATAACCAGTTAAGATAGAACTCTATCCAATACTTGTTCATCTTAAGCTATTCACTAAAATAGTACTTCTACCAATGAATAGTTACAAATGAATATATGAATAATAATTAACCAAATGACTAGAAGTATTCTATTTATCTTTTAAATCTTTTCTCTTCTATACTCTTTCCACTCTATTCATTCCAGCCCTATTATTCTGTTCCATTTTCATTTGATTGGTCATAATTAGGTAACTATAGATCGTGGCCATAACTCTAATACAATTCTTATCCTACACACCTACTTTTTCTATCGGCTTGTGCATAAATCTTCCCATGGGTTTAACATGCCTCTCGAGCGCCATTTAGGAGGTCTATATCATAGTCCTACCCTCATACTCGGGCACGAGTGAGATATGGCCGTGCCACCACGGCCATGGCTCATACTAGAGCCACATCTTCCTAGTTATGACCATGACTAAAATAAATTTTTTTTTACAAGTAGACTTAATAACATAGTTAGAGTGTGAGAAAATTTATTACTAATCTACAGTTATCCTAATCATTCAATTATTTATTTTATTTAACTATTGGCTAATTATTACAAATTTCAACCCTAACTATACTCAAGGGCATTTTGATAATTTTATCAATTTTGCTACCTTAACAAGAAGCACACAAGGTACCAAATCTATAACGTGTTTATATACACGTACAATTAACCAATTAATAAAAATAATGATTACAATTATGTTAATATTATTAACAATTATGTTAATAATAATGATAATAATAATAACAATAACAACAATAATAAGGATAATAATAATATAATTATTGTATCAACTATTCTAATTAAAATACTGTGACACTCAGATATAAATAAACCCTAATTTTTTTTATTATCTCTTGTTTTTGGAAATGTTTTATGAAGTTATTGGAAGGAGACCGAGTGAAAATCGATTAAATAAGTTATTTTGTCAGGGAAGGGCAAAATAGTCTTTTCACTCAAAATTGAGGCCAAAGTGAGTTTTGATCACATAAAAAGTCTTAGAATTTCATAAATATTATGTTGGTATATTTAATTTCAATTCGAGACGCGGTTGGTATATTGTTGGGAAGTTAGAAATAAAAAGGGTAAAATCGTCATTTGATAAAGTTTTGATTGATCAAGCTAGATGTCAAGAATATAAATTAGTACGATAGAGTGTGTTAGAAGGAAACATAGATTTTATAAGCATAAGAATGCCAAAATTTCTATTTTGGACAAAAAAGGATAATTTTGCTAAAAAGGGCAAAATGGTCATTACGTCAAGGGTCGAAAGGACTCTGCCAGATTTTGATCATCCAGAACTCTTGTAAATGTTGTAAATAAGATATGAAAAAAGTGAAAGTGAATTAGGATGTGAATTTCTCTATAAAGGATGAAAAAGGACCAAAGTGACCAATTTTCTTTATTAGGGATAAAATGGTCTTTTCACAAGGAATTAGAAGAAAAAGTGGTAATTAAAATTGATGGACTAAAGTGAAAGAATATAAAAATGGCTTGGGTAGTCTCATAATTTTCTTGGGAGCTAAATGCAAGCTTTGAAATATTTTTGGGCAATAGTATAATTTTGAAAAATATGGATTTGGATAAGATGGGTTGACTTTTCAAAATTGAAAGAAAATGCACTTTTCTTCTTCCTTGCCGTGAGGTGCTTCTCCCTTTCTCTTTCAATTTTTTGGACAAAAATCAAGTAAAATCTTTTAATCCGCCCGATTAAACGCGTTACCGCAGAAGGGAAAGTTGTTCTACGCGTCGAGAGCTTTAATCCGACGGTAAAAGTTCTTGATTTCACTAAGTTTCAATTTATGGGTTTGATGAAAAGTGGTTTTTAAAAGTAATTTATGGTTTTTAATGGTGATTTAGGAGGTTTTGCGGTATTAAGAGGTTTAATCAAGCAATTGGCATATTTTAAAGATAAGGAAATGTAATTTTCTTTTATGAAATTTGTGATTGGTGGTTGATTTGTGTAGGAATGGATTTAGGGATGATGTTTAGATGAAATTGGGTATAGAATAATGTATAAAATGGAAGAAAATTTGAAAGAGGGGCAAAATGGTAAATTTAGAGTACTGTTTATCGAGCCTCTAAAGGATATATTTAACATGTTATGGTATGTTTGAATGTGTATAGGTATGTTAGGGAGCAAATGAAATTAGTAAGAATTGATTTGGGTGGACAGAATGAGGAAAAATTTGAAAGAAGGGTAAAATGGTAACTTTGGTTATTATTGTGGAGATTTAGAAATATTTTGATGTGTTATGTATGTATAATACTTTATATGGTTGTTGGAATGCATAAATGAATTATTATTATGGCCGTGTAATCGGAGCGTGGTTAATAGAATTTAGAATAGATTGTAATATTCAGGACGTTGTACGTTAGTTGTCATAATAATTATAGTAGTTATAATTATTATGTAAATTTTCTTTATTAGTAAATGATGCATTGATGTGGTTATCCATTAATATTGGATAGTATACGATATATTTATCGTGATAGTAGAAATTATAATTGTGATGAATAAATCCCAGTGAATTTGGTATATTGGGTATTTGCGAGTGCATGTGATTATAGAAGTGTTATGAATTGTTGGTTAGGTATCACTATCCGCAAGTGCATTATACATTCATTATGTGAACGAATTTCATATGCGCATAAAATCGAGATGTGAACGTTATTTATCATTTCTGTGTGTATAGGTGCGCATATGTGGTATTTATTGTGCATGGTTTGAGTGTACAATAGTTTTCAAGAAAAATGAATGCATGGTTTTAGGCCATGGGGTATTAATTGTGTGACTACATTAGTTATGGATTCGAATATTCAGATACCCTTCACACCTGCTGGCTTGGTTATAGTCAGATTACTTGATCGATCATATGTAAAGTATATGCTCAGCCCGATAGACGAGTGGTGTGAATAGATGAGGGTTGGGCGAATTTACTTTGTGGCCACGATCCATAACTGTGTTAGTACGACCGGTCATATATTGTCGATAATTTGTTAAAAATATCATGTGTTTTCGATTTCGAAATGCATGTAGATTTATTTATATTCTATATAATAACTATGAGAATTATGTGGATAGTGATACAGAGTATATGGTCGGAGTGTATTTATCTCGTTAGATTATGTTAAGGCGATATGAGTTAATAACCTATACGTCATTAGTATCGTATAGTATATATGGTAGGGAAACAAATTCTGTACTAGAATATTATGTTTCCTTACTGAGCTGTTTCGCTCACCCTTTGTAGATTGTGGTTTTTACAGGTAATGTGACACCGCGGAATATGGATGCGAACTCTTCGAGGCGTTAACAAGGCTAGTATCTTGATGATAGTGGTATTTTTTTGGTGTTAATGCATAATTATGCATATGTATCTATATGTATATGTGTATATATATATATATATATATATACACGTTGGTACAGTAAATTTGTATTTTTGAGTTACATACTATGAATTATGTGTGTAACCAGGATATTATACATATCCAACTTTCGAACATATATATATATATATATATATATCTTTATGTTAAAAAAAAAAAAATCAGATTATATCTTATGTGGTTGATTTTAAATAGAGGGGTGTTACAAATACTCAATACTGGTAAGGTATTTTAGAATATCTGATGTGGTGATGAATATTTGGTGCAGTTATTACTAAATTTATAATTATAAATATTCATTCATATAAATATATATATATATATATATATGCGTATTCCTTATTAAAAAAATTCTAATTCCTTACTACATTCACTCGTTGTTCCTCCACATTCTTAAAAGATATTTGATTATACATGATTATCTTTAATACAACTCATAATCAGTACATAGGGTCAAAATTATCATTTCGCCCTTTTCACACGTATCTCATCATTTACTAAACCAAATTAATTCAAATTGATTCCATTACTTCACCAAACAACTTTTAACATAAGAACCTATTAAATTTCACCATTTTTAGGTCTCGATAAATAGTACCTTAAATGGATAATTTTACCTTTTTTTTTCAAATTTATTCTATTTTACACATTTAAATCATTTTCTACCAATTTCATTTATTTCCTAATATATTTATGCACATATATACAACACAAAATATGTCAAAAACCAACACACCACACTTCTAAGCATAAGGGCCAAACCTCTCTCATTACACATTTTTTCAATTTTTTCCATTTTATCCTCCTTAATTAATTCCTTTTTACTCTCAAATATTCACAACATACATAAAACCAAGGATAAATATTAAGTATAAAAGAAAATAATTTAGAACACTAAAACTCTAAGGTGACCGAATATATGTTTGCCCTTACAATCAAAATTTTTTCAACATTAACCTTTAAATTTTTATCCTCAATTCTCATTTATATCAATTAATAACTAAACTATAAAAAATACAATTCAAAGCAACCATTCCTCACGTGGCCGAATTTTTCAAAACTTACACATTAAATTTTTTTCTTTTTAATGCAAATAACATCATCAATCACTTAGATTACACCAATTTCATATCATAGCCATATAAAATTATTCAATTATCACCAATTCACAAAACTCTAAATTAGAAAAAATAAGGATTTAATGTTTCTTACCTTAATCAAGCCATTAATTTCAAATTTCCACCATTAACCAATTCTTTTCTCCATTTTCTACATATTTTCACTATTAAAGCTTATCAAGCTCAAAACCCATAAATTTTTCTACTATGAAATCATGCACAAATTATGTCAAAAGAAAGAGTTTACTTTGGTGATCAATTTATCATTCTTGAATAAATCTAAAATTCAAATATTTCCTTATGAATTTGATGAATTAAAGAAGAAAATTAAAGAGAAGAGAGATGGAGATAAGTCGGTAGTAAGAGGAATAAGAAAATGAACATTTTTCAATTTTAAAATAATAAATAATGAGATTTTTTACAAACTTTCTAAAATTGCATTTAGTCCTTGAGCTTTTTAAAATTTTATTCAAGCCACAATATAATTTATGAAAGAATCAAGGCCATTTTCATATTCTTTCATTTTAGTCCATCATATTTCAATGACACAAAATTCATAAATTTCTTATGAAATAACTATTTTACCCCTATGACGTAAAAAGTATCATTTATGCCCGTTTTCAGCAGTTTTCTTATTAATTCACCTTTGAATTCGATTTCGCTTTCTCCTGCTTCTTATTTACAACATTTACAAGAGTTCTGGGTTATCAAAATCTGGTGTAGTCCTTCTAACCCTTGGTATAATGATCCTTTTGCCCTTTTTTAGCAAAATTATTCATTTTTATTCAAAATAGTAAGTTTGGTATTTCTAGAATTATAAAATCTATTCTTCTTTCTAACATGCTCTATTATACTAATTTACATTCTCAACATCTAACTTGGTCAATCAAAATTTTATCAAAATAACGATTTTTCCATTTCTTGTCAATAATATCCATTTTTGCCCAATTTTAACACTTTTCTTTTATATTTTTTCTCTAGTCCAACACCTTTATTACATATATTTCAATATGATTATAATAAGTGGTCCACTAAATACTTGAATTTTTAAGATGTTATATTTAACTCCTACTTTATCGTTTGATTTTTTTTAAAAATAACTATTTTGCCCTTGGTAAAAATAGAAGGTCATTTTTGTCCTTTTTTATTTTAAGAAAATTTACATCCAAATCAAGTTATGATTTCTTCTTACATATTATTTACAATATTTCAAGGATTTCAAGGTGGTTGGTTTTCCATTTTACCCTTCTAAACTTTTTGATTTACTAATTTTGGCCTTTTTGACAAAATTATCATTTTTTCTGCAAAATGATAATTTTTGTGATTTTAGGGTTAATCAGTCTATCTTTTTTTTTTTCCCCCAATGTTATTCAATTCCACAACTTAACATCTCATTCGATGTCCATTTTGCCCATCTTATCATAACATAATGACCATTTTAATCCTAATGCGCCCATATTGTCTATTTCTTTCTTTTTATGAACTTTAACCAAGGTTTTATCTTTGTTCCTTCAATTCCATAAATTCTAAAAATAAATTGAGTGGGAGTTCAAGAACATACCTGAATTTGGGATGTTACAATCCTACAGTTCTATTACAGTGACATAATAATTTCCATCTCGAGTCTTGTATTTTTTTAGAGCCTTTGATGTTACAGTTTTATGCTCACTGTTGTAGGTTTAATGTTTTCTTTTTTTTTTTTTTTTTTTTTACATCGAATAATAGCTTCTGACTTGTGATGCTCATGCTTCCTCTTTTCATTCTTTTATTTAATCAATTTTAAGTTGGTTTAAGCGTATTATGGTCTTATAAAATTAGTTCAAAGGGTTCCAAGGCAGTTAGAAAAAATTATAACTCAAGTGTATAATTTTGGGCCTCCGAACATATTTCGATATTTTGGCTATAACTTGAGTTACGGATCTTAGATTGAGGCAATTTTTAATGTGTTGGAAAGCTAATAAATAGAGTTACATTTTTTTTTTTTTTTATGTTGAACACTTCTCCAAATTATAAATAAAGCCTAGTCAAAATGGTTAAAAATAGTAAGCCTATCACTAAAGCTCCAGCCCACTTCGGGAACTATATAAGTTCTCACTATTCTTCATCTTCTTCATTTCCTTTTATTTTCTTAACCTTAGGCTATGATTTTACTCACTCAAAAATTTCCCAATCAAGTTTAATTATTTATTAACCTAGTCAGATTCAAGTTTTAAGAGATTTAAGGTATGCTTTTCTCCTTGATTCCTTTATTAATTGTTGATTTTAGTTGAGTTTTGAAAATGGATTTTATATGGATTTTGTAATTTAAGGACTTTATAATTTAAGCTAGATTATACTTTAAGGATGGATTATAATACTTGTTTATAAAGTTCTATGAGTTATTAGAGGAATAATGGAGCATTGAAAACCCTTGAGACTATTAAATTTCATGAAATTTAAAATCCAAGAGTTTAGTGAATAATATTTATATTTTTGTTCCTATCTTGAGTTTTGGAACTCAAATTAAGGCACTGTAAAATTCTATCCAAAGAATTCCTAGTGCAGATTGCAAGTTGGCTATCATGTTGGTAAGGGTATATTAGAACAAGTATCGGTGTTTTGGGCATAACTTGAGTTGTAGGAGGTATTTTTACATGATTCTTGAGGTATAGGGAACTAGATAAATAGAGCTTATGATTTAAAGATTATGGTTTCCAAATTCCCAAGAATGGCATCCCAAGTGAAATTATGATTTTGATAAGGTTTTTAAGAGTGTAGAGAAACAATATGTAGGAAAAATGTTATACCATTAGTTAGAAGTATCAGAATCATGAACCTTTCATTTTGTATAAAACTAGATATATTTAGCTTTCTAATGGTTTATCATATGCATAAATATCATGCATGGAGACTTAGATAGAGACATTACAATCTCACTTATTATTTTGACGAAATTGTTATGTTTCAATTGTAGATTTTATGTTGGATCCTTCACTACAAATAAACTAACCAAAAGGACTTCAAATAGCGTTATAAGTGGATAAATATGATTTTAAATGATTATATTTGATTTAATTTAGTGAGTGAAAATATGAATGTTTTATTGTTTTATGATCTAATTTTTTGAAATTGTATATTTTAATAGTTTTTTGCTAAAGTATACATTTATTTGTGAATATGGTTTTATTCTAGAAACATGTTTTATATGAGATTTGAATTAATTTGTTTTTGAATAATACTTATGAGTTTATTACCATAACTTTAATTGATTGTTTTTGATATCTGTTTCTGCAAAATACTTTGTAATATATCTGTAAAAAGCATCATTTTGATGTTTTATAATATAAATTTACACACACACACACACACACACACATATATATATATATATATATATATCTATTTGGCTTGAATTTTTGATTTTCTATCCCCTTAACTAGGAGACATAAGGGGGAGAAATACACATGCCCTGATTGCACGTTCTGATGTATGTGTATGTGAAGGTATTGGTATAGAGTGAGAAGTAGAGGACAAAGGGAGATACAATATTTGACACCCAATATTTGTATATTTGTATATGTATTTTTGATATATCTGATTTTTTAAAATTGATTTATGATTTAAAAAAAAACGTGAAATTGTTACATTGAAATGTTTTGATATTCTAAAAGCTATTTAGTTATTTTATGAAATTTTGGTTTTACGTCTTTATACTTAAGAACGAATTTACTAATTAAGTTATATTTTTTATTTTTAGTATCTACTCATTGAGTTTTTTCAAAAACTCATCCTTATATCACACCTCTCAGTTTTGCAAGATCCAACTTCTAGGTTGGCATTTGTAAGGAGTTTGAGAAAAACATTGGGATGTTATGACATGCAGTCATTTAGTGGTCTTTTTTTTTGCATGGGTCTATTCAGTTTGTGTATATAAGGCTCAACGCCTGATGATGTACATGATGTATAATATTACTGTAATATGTTGCAACTTAGAGCGATGGACATGAAGTTTCTATCTATTGTTCATTCACTGTAGCATGATGCAGCTTAGAGTTATGGCTTTGGGCTGTTTGACTACAATTTATCAATTTCATATTTTTTTTCACTAAAATTCGTATATATGTGTGAGTTTTGTTCATATGATTTATTTTAATTTGATGTCTACATATTCAAGTCTGTATATGGGTTTTGTTTAAGGCTTATAAAGGTGGGATGCCCTAACATAAACTTAGAGAATCAGTTGACCAATTCAAGGAACCTATTGATTGGTTCACAAATTGTTCAACTATTTGTGGTAAATGGTATGCTAGTTCAATTGAATCAAAACCTAATCCAACTAATCAATTGGATTATTCGAGTAATAGTTTGACTAGTTTGGCATTTTCTAGTAATACATTCTATTTTCAAAAATTTTAAAAATCCTATAAATTGGTCTTTGCTCAGTTTTCAGAATTTGCAATTTGGTCCCAAACTTATGTTTTAAAAGTTTGTAAATAGGTTCATGTAACACCTCCTTCCTTTCATTTCTATTCATGTGGCATATAGTGCATTGAAATTATCGAAAAAATAAAAATCAACGCTTTCTTATAGTGAAATAAAATTTTCATTTGTCCAAAAAAATTTATGGAAAGTAATCACATAAATAGTAACAACTAAAATAGTATTATTTTTTTTCTCTAAAGAATTGTCATGCATTTTAATAAAAATAATATTTCAGATTACACAAAAAGAAAACTATATAAAATGGACTAAACCTTAGATATATTATGCCCCGTCAGAAATCTTTGCCTCAACTGCACTTTCTAGAACCGCTATTGCTATATCGTAATTACCTAAAAAATAATAATCCCACAAAGGGGTGAGCACACCACATTACTCAATAAGATAATACAATACTTAAATAAAGAAAGGAGCGTGTTACCTGAATCTCTACTTAATTTGGCCATTTCATTCAATCTCACACACATAGTTAAATGCGTGTCAATATATCAATGTACATGTACAAACAAGCATATGGTCAATAATGTACACATGATATCATGTCATATCATCTAGAACTCTAAGCACTATCTCAGCTATAAATTCTGTATAAACAGTCTCAATCAGAATAATACTCCTCATAAAATACTATACCACAGATTATGTAGACTCAAACAATATGCATTCTAAATGAATAGCTTCCTCACATGTACTCATTTAATTCTTTTTTTCTATTCTTATCACAAATACATACATAACCATATAAAATCAATACATTGATATATGTATAGATATCAATTAAATGTCTCAGTTACATAAGGAGAAACTGATCAGAAACCGGAATAATCACACAATTTCAATCACACACTCGGTTCGAGATAACCAAAATACCCTAGGCACACAATCAATATCCACATAGGATAGAAATATTTCAAACATTTACATATATACAAACGAGGGTATTAGTAAAACAATAACATTTCTTCTGTATGTCATTTCCACTATCGAAAAGTTAATGTTAGAAATTCTTAACATTTACAGGTGATCGTTCATACTTAGAGACATCATGAACCATAACTGTTACTCTAGCCCGCAAGGCCATTTAGAGGACAGCTGTGGATTCAACCTACTCCTCAGGGTGCTACAGTCTTACTATCATATCTTAATTATAAGTAGGTTTACAAACTCAACTGAGTGCGAGGGAACATGCATGTCTGATCCCCATATCCTAATTATCTCAATATTAATTCATTACCATTCTATTTTATCACACATCCACATTGTCTCTTTATTCTTACTATATCAAGACAACCTGACGATTATACCATAATCGCAAATACATGTCCACCATTCCTTATCCCATACTAGGGATTCTTTCACCTACATAAATCATATCTATACCACTATAGGGATACGTCTCAATCCAATTCTAGTCATTTGCTAAGTTACACTGATAATAATAAACGTAAATTCATAACATAACCTTTTTCTACAAGATTCAGTTCCTTCTTAAAGAATTGAAACTTGTCAAGGTGTAATCGGACTTCAACCATTTTTGCAATTCACAATCATAACAAAATCCGATTGTGACTGCAAATAAGGGTAATCCTAGACCCTCCTCTACATTGGAAAACTAGAATACAAAGGGAAGGTCATAAATGGCTGTATGAGTATTATTTCTTATAGAAATTAGGCAAGGGTTTGCCTATACATATAAGCTACCCTACCTACACAAGAAAACCAAGACAGTCCCAATACCAAATGAAACACAGCGTGTTACTACCTTATCGCTATTCACACATACACAAACACAAACAACTCTTAGCAGATAGAGGTATTCTACCATGCAGTTTGAATTTAGTAGGCACACGAATTTATTTCTTTATAGATTGGTCATAATTAAGCAAATTATGGATCGTGATCATGATATTCACCATACACTTCAATATATGTATATAATGGTCCTTCGCCCACTTCGGGTCCCTTAAACCGACAGGATAAATAGTTCTATCATGGGTTGCGTGTACCCAAAGGCGCCATGGAGAATAGCCGCTTCTTACCATGGGTTCAACATACCCCTTGGGCACCATGATTTTTATTATCATTTCTCAATTGCTGTGGGTTCAACTCGCTGGCGGTGTCAGTCAACTCGCCGTGCACTGCCGTGAATCGGCGATCAAAGTTCACGTCGGCAAGGCTTCAGAAGACGCGTGAGGACGCATGGTGATGATGATGGTGGCAGGGTTTGCGGCGCTGCACTCGCGACAGCCCAGCGATCCTCCACTCGCCGACAGTGAGGTGATCGGAGCTTCGGTGACGAAAGTCACTGTTCACAGGAGAGAAAGAGAGAAGAGAGAGAAAATGGAGAAAAAAAGTGAAGTTGGGTTGTCGGATTTTTCGACCCCGTCCTGCTTATGTAGTCGTGAACACCCCGTCCTGCTTATGTAGTCGTGCACGCACGATAAAAAATTATAATTTTTCGCTCTAGTCGTCAAATTTCTGATACCGATAATGAAATGCTGTATTTTTTGCTCACACAGTGCACTGTTCCAAATATAAACCGGCTCTCTTTCTCTTATCAAAACTTTCGAAAATACTGTAATGTAACTTCATGACCGGATTTTAAGAGTATAGAAATTTCAAGATGTTACAATACCTCTCCCTTTAATGGAATTTCATCCTCAAAATTAGTGGGAGTAAGTCAAATAAAATCAACAATCTATCCACCTCGACCATAACTTTCACTATCAAGTAATTTTCCCCGATCAAACATCTGCATAGCTATCCACAAAATGCTCATGCTCATTCATAAAAAGCAACGTCATCTATGTGTATTCAACACATAACTGCGACCGTTCACTTTAATCACTTGACTATTGAGTTGGATATATCTTTCCACATACATATATAGTCGACTATAACGCCACAGCGAATAGGAAGGATTTCAAGTATCGGGATTCATGACTAAGGTAACCTAATCACATACGTAATATTTGATATGTAACCTAAAATTTCAGCTGGTACCACGAGAAGTAAAGTCATGTCTTCATTTCCAAATACCATTGTACACTTATTCCATACACAATGGATAGCACATATGCATCAAATATTGCACATTTAACACATGCACAATGACTGCCGCAGCTGAGTACCTATACATATTGAAATTCACATACATTGGAAGCAATTCGCTTACATGTTTGTCATTTTTATCTAGGTATCAATACATAACTATTCTTGATAGTATATAAGTTTTAAATAATCCCATTCATATTATAGTGGTACCTATGCTCATGAGATGCAAATTTTCATTAAAACCATTTCTCATAGGAAAATATGGTATTATAAATATTGGCATGTACAGAATATTTTGTTTTCGAATTCCTTGATCACTTGATCAATCATGGGTAGTATGACTCGAAATACGGCCTATACAGTCACATTCAGTGACTCTCAAAAGGAGATAGGGCCCAGCTTATGGTTACTCAGACTAACCCGTGATCCTTTATCTCATAATAACAAATTATAACAGCTCCCACCCATCTAGGTGGCCAGTTTCACCCTTCTATCTCAGAAGGTTTCTGCTGACGCTGCATAACGGCCCGTTATCTTCTCATCATACTTTCCCCACAAGTTCAACATGACACTGTCCTTGCAAAACCATGTTAATGCATACAAAATGCATAAAACATTCATTTTCGTTCAAATCATGGATATATATATATATATATATATTTAAAACATAATATTCCATGACAATGCACATTCTTGAAACTTATGCACGATACCATTATAATTCTGAACCTTTCATCATCCCTAACATAGTAGCATGTATATGCAAGTTCACAAATATAAGCCACCATATAATATCAGCAATCATGCATATATGTTCATAATCACACAGTTAGACAACATGATATGCATAGGGTGAACCTTTCAATAATTACGGATAAATTGGATATTGGGTCATAACTTTATATATACAATCCCAATCCGTACTCCTGTCTCACAATTCAAATTACATGTTCTCGCGGTTCACAACATACCACTATTTATTAGATTGTGCATATTCTTGGTTCATACAAATAACCAGCTTCAGAGCTATCTTCAAAACTAGCTACTGGATAGGGAGTTCTAAGCTCAATAACACAACTGAAGGGAAGTTTATCCATATTATCCATAACTTTTCTAACACATTTTATAAAATCTTTCTCAACTCATGCATATATATATATATATATATATTTTTAAATACGCTTATTTGCTTTAGAAAAATCCATAAAATTACACATGCTAATGAATATATCATTCATTACCATGAAATAAGAGAACATGCATTACACCCGCAATACAAGCAACATCAAGACAGAGGCATTCATGCCAAGGGTTTTGAAAACAGGTATGCTTAATACACACACCCCTGCCATCGCATATTAATAAACGTGGAAATCATCATCAATGTTTTTCCCAAAACATGCGTTACTCTATCAATAAAAAAAAATATCATAATCGGGGTAGATGCATTCATACCAAATTAATAGGCACAAAGAACCATTTGAATAGAAACTTCCCAATAGAATTGTACTGTTGAACCAATTGAGTAATTCCTTTAAACTTTCGGCAACAACCAGTCGAACACCACAGCCTAAAGACAAGTTATCAAGGCACTTAAATGTTCCATCAATATCTTACTTATCCTTTCTAGAGCATGATATTAGTGACACATACAATGCACAAGTCACTTTACAACTCCCCTATCAACCACTGGCTGAATAAGAGACAACAAACGACGCATACCCAAATCTGTTCAAAACATACAATCACAATGAAAATTTTATTACTGCTTATGAACCTAGCGTATACTAAGCAAATAATAACAGACATATTAATAAAAGAATAACATTATCATCAGCAAGACAGAATTTCTCTTCATTCCAAATAATGCAATACAGCATACATATCATGTCATCAGAACTCAAGATGCCCATTCATCTTTGTGTATGCAATGTGACCAGTATCATGGTACATATTGTAGTATAACAATCATCAATATCATGTATCTAAATAATATGCGATATTTATACAGTCATCTCAAGGTAGTAACTGGTCAAGGTGCACAACAAGAAACTATCCTTAATTTTACATATTAGACCCGAGATCAAGCACCACTAAGGTACCTGATAGACCACGTTCGTATCACAAAGGTACATGACAAACTACGTTCGTACTACCAAAATATAGGATAAACCACATATGTACCACCATGATACAGACCGATGACACACCTTTCAGGTGTGAATCAGACTCACACGTGCATCACCCAGATGCTAGACTTTGACATTCACCACCTTGGTGTAACATTACAGACTCACACACACAACGTGTGCACCGTCGAGGTGCCACTCATGACTTTGATCAGAGCGTATACGTGATTCCATGTGCACACCTTTCAGTTCACACTTTTACTCTACCATTCATTGGTAGGGCTGGTAGGGGCCATTTAAGCATAGAGTTCTCTACAAGTTGTAGCACATAACCATATATGCATTACGGTTATTCCTACATCTATCACCGGTCACATCTATCACATGCATTTAAATTAAAGAGTATATCAAACATAAGAATTTATACTCCATATATTACGCCATACACTAAACTCATGAATGTGTGGTTCACTATCACATGCAAATAGTGATAGTAATCGAATCAAACGCATAATACATTCCATGCCAGGTCAAAAATTCATTGAAAGTAATACCAATACTCATGCAGCTATCAGTAATCATATGGTATCCATTTTCGCAAAATCGGTTCATAAATATTTTGTATTTCTTAAAGTAAGGAACAGAAATACCTTACAGCAACCAATTCCAGAAGCATTTGCCGAGGCATAAGAGCATAATATTTTCGCAAAATATATAATTTCCTTCAGATAAAACCATGAAAAAGCAGGAAAGTGCTTTGATACCAAAAATGTAACACTTCATTCCTTTCATTTCTATTCATGTGGCATATAGTGCATTGAAATTATCGAAAAGGTAAAAATCAACGCTTTCTTATAGTGAAACGAAGTTTTTATTTGTCCAAAAAAATTTATGGAAAGTAACCACATAAATAGTAACAACTAAAATAGTATTATTTTTTTTTCTCTAAAGAATTGTCATGCATTTTAATAAAAATAATATTTCAGATTACACAGAAAGAAAATTACATAACAATGGGCTAAACTTTAGATGTATTATGCTCTATCAAAAATCTTTGCCTCAACAGCACTTTTCGAAACCGCTATTGCTATATTGTAATTACCTGAAAAATAATAATCCCACAAAGGGGTGAGCACACCATATTGCTCAGTAAGATAATACAATACTTAAATAAAGGAAAGACCGTGTTACCTGAATCTCTACTTAATTTGGCCATTTCATACAATCCTACACACATAGTTAAATGCATGTCAATATATCAATGTACATGTACAAACAAGCATATGGTCAATAATGTAAACATGATATCATATCATATCATTTAGAACTCTAAGCACTATCTCAGCTATGAATTCTGTATAAACAGTTTCAATCAGAATAATATTCCTCATAACATACCACACCACATAAGAAGAAATTGATTAGAAACCGATCAGAAACCGGTATAACCACACAATTTCAATCACACACTCGGTTCGAGATAACCAAAATACCCTAGGCACGCAATCAATATCCATATAGGATAGAAATATTTCAAACATCTAAATATATACAAGCGAGGGTATTAGTAAAATAGTAACACTTCTTTTGTATGTCATTTCCACTCTCGAAAAGTTAATGTTAGAAATTCTTAGCATTTACAGGTGATCGTTCATACTTAGAGACATCATGAACCATAACTGTTACTCTAGCCCGCAAGGCTATTTAGAGGACAGTTATGGATTCAACCTACCCCTCAGGGTGCCATAATTTTACTATCATATCTCAATTATAAGTTGGTTTACAAACTCAACTGAGTGTGAGGGAACATGCATGTTTGATCCCATATTCCAATTATTTCAATATTAATTCATTACCATTCTATTTTATCACATATCCACATTGTCTCTTTATTCTTACTACATCAAGACAACCTGACGATTATACCATAATCACAAATACATGTCCACCATTCCTTATTCCATACTAGAGATTCTTTCACCTACATAAATCATATTTATACCACTATAGGGACAAGTTTCAATCCATTCCTAGTCATTTGCTAAGGTACACTGATAATAACAAACGTAAACTCATAACATAGTTCCTACACCATCATATTCTTATTGTATTTTTAACCACACGTATAAGCGTGTAGACTAATATATCGAATGACCTGCAATACATCCAGTGTGCCTTTTCAACATTATCCTTAAGCATCTCATATGATCTTTAATCTATTATGGCTTCACACATATTATTTTCATTTCAAAAGCATACTGGTGGTTAGACAAGATTCTATATACTTGAAGTGAGGCGGCCTATATATTGCCTAACCCATTGTCTTATTTAAATCCTAATTTCCCTTTTCAAGCTGATGTTAGCTTTCTTTTTCTATAATGTTAAGTTCCCTCTTAAAGAATTGGAACTTGTCAAGGTGTAATTAGACTTCAACCATTTTCGCAATTCACAATCATAACAAAATTCGATTGTGACTGCAAATAAGGGTAATCTTAGACCCTCCTCTACATTGAAAAACCAGAATACAAAGGGAAGGTCACAAATAGCTGTATGAGTAGTATTTCTTACAGAAATTGGGTAAGGGTTTGCCTATACATATAAGCTACCCTACCTACACAAGAAAACCAAGACAGTCCCAATACCAAATGAAACACAGCGTGTTACTACCTTATCGCTATTCACACATACACAAACACAAACAACTCTTAGCAGATAGAGGTATTCTACCATGCAGTTTGAATTTAGTAGGCACACGAATTTATTTCTTTATAGATTGGTCATAATTAAGCAAATTATGGATCGTGATCATGATATTCACCGTACACTTCAATATATGTATATAATAGTCCTTCGCCCAT